>JAQQSY010007214.1:0-10586 GCA_028646535.1 Procyon lotor
GCGGGGTAGCTAGGTCTGGACCCCACATTGTCCGAGCGCAAAGCCCCAGTCTTGATGTTGAAAGAGAACTGGGTGTAGAGCCAGGCCGCCCAGAGCACAGACAGAACCTGGCACCCAGTGTGTACTCTTGGGGCTCACCTTGCTCTTGCCCTCATTCTTCCCTGGGACCCTCTCACCAGGCCACACAACCACTTGAGTCTAGCGCACTTGGTGAGCCGTAGGGGGCCAGTGGCTTACTTAGGCAGCTCCTGTCCCCACGGGTGGCTCACGTAGGGCCCAGCCCTGGGCCAAAGGGGCCGCTGCTGCCTGCGAGTGACTCGGGGGCTTACGGCTCCTAGCCGAGGCTCCTGTGGCCCCATGTCTGTTTAGTTATGGCTCAAAGCTGGGGTCACTGCCTGCCCATCTCCAGAAGGTTCTCCTGGCGAGAAATGGGTCACTTCCAGGTGGGGGCAGCCAGAAAGACCCGAATGCCACGTGTTAATCCTAAACCAATTCTCACTCATTTATATGAGACTGATGCACTACCTACTGCACCAACGAGGCACCTGTTCTCGCTCATTTATAAGTGTCGCGTGGTCTCAGAGAGAAAGCTTAAGAATCTGGAGGAAAAACAAAATGCCACCCAGAGTCCGCTCACCTGGCGGCATCCCAGGAGACTTCTGGTTGCATCTCCATCTACAACTTCTTCAGGTGTCATTTGGTGTGGGCGGAAAGAGCCCAGGGTCAAGAATGAGAGTTTAAGCACCCCCGTCACTCACGGCTGAGACCCCAGAGTCGCTGTCTACCTCCCTGGGCTTGTGTCTCTTCTTTGGAGGAGGGCCACTGGGAGCACAGTGCAGAGCTGTGTGTGTGAAGGGGCCGAGTCTGCTGTGGAGGAGAGATTCGGTCAGCGATAGCGCTGTCGTCTGTGGTCCCGCACCGCTCATGCGGCTTGTAGCGGGTTTTCCCTTGGGGCCATCTGTCGTAAGAAGCCCTTCATGTTGGCGCATAGCCTCCCTGTCTGGTATTTTTCGCGCAAGCCTCCCTCGCTCCCGAAGGCTGTGTGGTGCCGCAGTTACACACCCCCTCTCCCTCCTGCTCAGTACCTACGTGTTTTGGGATTTTCCCCTTTGTCACTAACATCTGGAGTCATTTCTGAACTTTCGCCTTTCTCACGCATTGGGCTTCAAATTTGGGCCGTTCTGTCTGTGGACACTCCCTTACTCTCCCTTAGATTAGTTGGCAAGTTCCTTCAGTGTTTGTGATTCGGTGTCAGGATTTTTAAATGGATGCACGGAAAACACTTAAATGTTAGTTATCACTGTGTGCCATGCGTGTTCTGTAGTTTGCTTATAACAATGTCGTTTAATCTTCACCACAAATCTGAAGAGAGATCCTATGATAAAATTAACAGTTACTGAAGTTTTCATTTTACCAGCGAGCACAGAAGCACAGAGAGGTCCAGAAACACGCCGGAAGTCACACAGCCATGGAACCCCATCCCTGGGATTGGAATCCAGGCTATCTGGCTCTTCCCCTTCTACTCCCCACCTCCGACAGTTCCCCCTCTCACCCACCTGCTCCACCTGGCCTGATTTCGGGGCCCAAGGTGAATTCCAGAAGTTCCAGTTTTGGCTTGACCCCCTCTGGGGCAGCCCTGGGTCTCAGTTTTTCTGTATAAAAATGGGGAGCGTTCCCCGCCTTCAGGGTTGTGATGAGTAAGTGAGGAAATGTATATAATGTGCCTGGATCCTGTTAAAAGCCAATAAATCTGAGTTTCCTTTCCTCTGCATGGGGCAGAGGAGCAGTCACTTGGGGAGTCAAGCCTAGGATACGATCTTTAGTATTTGTGTTTAGTATTTGTGTTTCCCAGGAGATCCGTAAAATGTACTAACTCTTCAGATGACCTCTTCTGGTGTTGGGTGAGCTCTCACTTCTGTGGCTTCCGTCACCCCTGCTCACTGGCCCCAGGCCCGTAGGGGACTTGTCACGGGAGTGACACGGAATCAGGCACTGGCACGCAGAAAGTGGCCGTGCCCCCCAGGGTCCAGGCTCATTAGCACAGCGTTCGTTTCTTCCCACTCTGCCTCCCGCCAGCCTTCTCTTCCATTCCTGCCCTGTCTTGGCTGTAGGCTGCCCTCCAGCCTTTCGTTGGACCCACAGTGGCTCAGTGTGCCTGAGTGAGGCACAGTCCCTCATGCTGCTGTCCCATAGGCTCAGCTCAGATGCCACCTCCGGTCCGCCGTCCCTGCCTTCCTCCTGCAGTGCCACGGTCTCTTTTTTGCACAGACAGCTTTGGATCCCAGCTGCGTCCACCCGTGGCACCCTGCTGTGCAGGGAGCAGGTCAAGGGAGAGGTCTTTGTCTTAGCCATCTCTGTCCGTGGGCCGCGCGTGCTAGTTGTTCATTGCGGGATGAACGGGCGAGTGAGCAGGCTGGTGATGCTCTAAGCGGTTACCGGGACGGGATTGAGAAATGGACTGGTTGAAGTCTCCATTGCAGATAACAGAACCTTAATTCATTGACCCGTGTGCCTGAAAAAGCCCAGCAGTGGCGCTGTGTCCCAGGCGTGGCTTAGTTCCCCAGAGCTAAACTCAGCCCTGCCCTCCCCCACATGGCTGCCCCTGGGGTAGGCTTTCCTGTGAGTGCTGTTCCCAGCTGCAAGTCTCGTCAGGAGAGAGAGAGATTCTCTACCTGGTAGTCCCACCAAAGTAGAGCTCCACGGCCATCCCCAAACCAGCACCCTGGCTGGAGGCCTGCTCGAACCCATTGGCCAGCCTGCCTAGTGGCTTCTCCTGGCCCCAGGGGCGGACTCTACTTCCCCAAGGAAGGCCAGGGGCTGTTGCAAGAAGCAGCAGAAACAACAAGTGTTTCTGCAAGCAGGTATGCCCGGTGACGGTGCCAGGCTGTCCTCACGCTGGAGTGGCTTTCCCCTCACCCATGACCTCTGCTTAGCCTCAGGAGAGTGGAAGATACACAGTAAACTTAGCTATTGTCACCGTTACCGTAACCATCATCTCAGTGGTGGTGTGACAACTGTCCCCACCCCCGCCCCCCACCCTGAGCAGGACCACGGGTTACCCCGGCATCTGTTGCGCGTTCGGGTGTCGACAGCTGCCCGACCATACACATCATTGCTGGCACCACCTTTGTAAATCTCTCTTTAAATATAGGATGTTTCTCTTAAGATGGATTCCCAGAAATTGATCTGATTTTTAAAAGAAAATACTGTCCGTAAACATTTAAAATGTTCTGGAAAGTTCCTGGCAGAGTGATTTCCAAAAGCGGCCCATCATCTTATACTCCTGTCGGCCCTGTGTGAGGGCATCTCTCTGTTCTTCACCCCCCTCACCAGCACGAGCTGCCCCCGGGTTATTTATCCTTGCTATTTTGGCACATGGAAAATGACACCTTCGGTGTTTTCATTTGCATTTCTTTGGTAATTGTTTTGTCATATCTAAGAGTTTCTGTAAAGAGATCTAGAAAAGAAGGTAAAGGAGAAGCAGGTGCGACTCACAGCCCGGCGTGCTTACAAAGATCTGCCAGAACTCTCTACTTTGGCCTCCTACCCTGGCATCTTAGGACCTCTTAGATTCTGACCTTCACGTCCCCAGAGGGTCGACTCTGTCTCTGCAAGGCCCTGTGCATATGTCTACCTGGACAGACAGCCTTTCTCCTACCATGTCACCCAAATCTCTGGCCCAGAGGTCTCTTGCACCCAACGCAAATCCCTTGGTGCCAGGCACTGAGTCCTAAACCCAGAGCTCAGTTGAAGCTCTGCCTCAACTGCTCAGTCCCCAGGAAGGCCAGCTGCATCACGGGTAAGCAGCTTCCTTACCGCTCTGGCCAGGGCCATGGAGGAGGTCTGCCTGAGAAGTGCAGGAAGGAGCCAAGGACTTGGGGCCGGGGACTTCCCTGAGCCCTTAAAGATGAATCGCCCTTTGCTAGACCCAAGGACCACCTGTGAACCCCCTGAGGGCAGGATCCGAGTTAGATCTCTGCATCTGTGCATCCCCAGAGCCCTCCACCGCCTGAGGAAAGCAGGCAGGCCGGCACACCCAGCTCGTTGGGAGGCACAGAAGCAGGCAAGGGGGCTTGGTATGAGGCGGAGAGGGGGTCGGATGCCTGGGGCTCGCTGCCAGGTGCTAGAGAGCCACGGAGGGTGTTGGGCGAGGTTGATGACGGTTGCCGGTGCTCCAAGGGGGCTGGCAGACTGGCGATGGGAGCTCCGAGAGTTCACAGCAAGCATGGCAAAGCAGGCACAGAGACTCGGGAAAGTGCTTGGCTGGGAGAAAAGAGAGTTGAGGAGAGGTGAGGGGTGAGAGCGGAGGCTTCAGAAACTCCCTATAAAAATGAAAACAAGCCATCCGTCTTCCTCACTGGCATCTTACCCCGATGGTGGCCTTTATGGATCTTGCCCCACGTCAGTGGGGAAACTGAAACCTAAGCCCTGTGGCAAGCTAGCTGCTGCCAGGCCCCCGCTTTCTAAGCAGGACCGGCCCTGACAAGGGTCAGCCACTCCTGGAGGCCATCCTGATGGAGGAGGACCTTTCGCCAAGAGCAGAGAGCACTTTGGGGTGTCTTTTCTCCCTCCCCAGCCAGCGACCAGCCTCCTCCCGCTTTGGCCATTGAAGCATTTCAAAGCAATTGTAAAAATTATATGAACCCCATCGAAGAACTGTTACAACAATGTTTATACCCAGTGTTTGAAACAAAGACAATGATATTATAAATAATTGTAGATGATGAAGATAGGCAAAGAAAAATAACATCATTAAAAGAATTTTACAAGACGGCCCGTTCACAAAGATGGATGGAGTAACACAATACGTTAAAAATATCTGCAATTAACATAAACATAGTGCAGTGGACAGAAACCATCTGCCGGCCAGCCTCACCCTGGGCACGGTCCCCGTCCTCCACACGGGGTGCTACCAGGGGCTTCTCACTGTGGCCACAGTAAGAATGGGGCCCCCAGGAAAAGGTCCCTCTGGGGTATGTACCCCGACTGCACACGGAGACCCAAGGCTGGGGACCCATTTAGAAGGCTGTTCACGAGCCAAAGGGAAACTGAGGACCGAGGCAGTCTCTTGGGGTCCTAGAGCCTCCTCCAGGAACCCTGCCCTGACCCCAGGAGAGGCGGAGCATTGTCAGCTGTCCCCGAGGCACCCACGGCTGCATAGCTTCGACGCTGCCTCATTTCCCCATGATGAGAACAGGTCCTGCGGCTACTGCTGCTCCTCAGGCCCAGGGTGCAGGGATCCAGGGTGGGAATGGCTTGTGCGGTAGCCGGTGCCGAAGGCTCGGCCTGACTCCATCACAGTCACTTCGCGCCTATGCCTGGCCAGCTCTGGGGACAGCTGTCTGAGGCCGGCCTCGCTCTCCCCGGTGGGCACATGAAGACGCTGAGGTCCGAAGACCAAGTGCCTAGGCAGGGACGGCCCAGAACACAGCTCGAGACCTCACAGCTCACATCCCTGCACCTTTTCTCTTTCTCATCAGTATTCAATTTTCTTTAAAAAAAAAAAAATTGTAACCCTGGAAAAACATGAGCCACGCAGAATAAAACGGGCAGCCCTGAAACCAGCAAGATCGAACAGATGTGAATGTCTGTCCCATGCTTCAAACCTCTCACAGTCCCCCTCTCTTTGTAAGAACTAGCACAGTACCACTAAAGTGAGAGCCCCGCACCCCACTTCAGCTGGGGACCTCTTCGTGCTCTGCCTCCACGCGACTGCATCCAAACAGTGTCCATGGTTTCTGGGTGTTTCCAGTTCTCACCTGCGCGGTCTCGCGCTGAACCAAGCGTTGACAGTCCGCGGTTTTCGGAGACTTATGTGACTGCTGTGTGTCATCCCAAGTCCGAATGCACGGTGGGGAGTGTGCCTGTCACCTGTCTGGGACAGGAGGGCCATTTCCATCTTCCCCGCTGCTGAGCAGCATCAGGGCATTTCTGCAGGGTAGCATGGTCGTCTGGTCCTAGAGCACGTGCAGCCGCGGGTGGTATAGGGCCTGCCGGCCTCCCCCATGCCCTCACCCCACCAGCCCATGCCCTACCCCACTCGCCACTTCTTGCCACTGAAGGAGGCAGTCCCTGGGTTTTCAGAGCGGCTTTCTCCCCAGATGGTCGGGTTGAGCCCAGTTTCTTGGAAGCCCAAGGTCGGCCCTACATATCAGGCCTTTGTGGGCATCCCTCCAGCCTCCCCAGGAGAGCAGAACTGGGAGTTCTCATCAGCTCTTGGAGGTGAAGGGAAACCTGGGCGTGCAGTTGGAAATCGGGCCCCTGGTTTGCTCCATCTGATTTCTACCAAAGGCGGCTTCCCATCTGTAACTTGAGGTCAGATCTCTGTGGGTTCCTAAGCCTTCCTGGTGGCCGCTTCATAGAGCTGGAACCCTTCACGTTACCTAAAGTGTGGTGCCGATGAGGTGAGCTGGGGTCTGGAAGCCCCTGTCTGAGCCAGGCGTGTAGCTGGCCCTCCCCCTGAGTGCTCACCTTCATTGCTGTTAGAAAGGACATCGCTGGGGGCAGCGGATTGGCCACAGGAGCCGGGCCCTTCGATTTCTCTGAGGCAAGAGCTGGTTTGGGCAAGGTGAGGCTGTGACCTGAAGCCCGAGCAATGTCGGGCTTGGCCTCTAGCAGCCAGTCCAGGACCAGTGGGGCCTTTGGGGGAGCCATGTGCATTGCACCTCCAGGCTCTAGAGTCCCAAGGCTTGCTTGTTCAGTGTTGTTCACCTCTTCCGTGCTACATCTTTGGCTCAAGCTGTGAACTCAATGGCAAGAGAAATTGCTCTGTCCCTGCCTTTGCAGAGCTCAAAGGGGTGGTCAGATGGGCCTGAGGTAGCACGTGCTCCCAGACAGATGGGCCCCACGGAGGAAGAGAGCAGGTCTGATAGGAAACGGGCAGTTTCACAGGGCTTTGATGAAACCCAGAGGACTTTAGAGGAAGCAGCATTATAGCAAGGGAGTCTGTGCAAAGGCCCTGAGGTAGGAAAGGCAATAAACGGCTGGGCCCAAGAGCAGGAGTGAGCCATGAGAGGGAGAGAGCCGAGGCAGGGAGAGTGGTTGGCACACTGAACTTATGCCGGGGCCTGGTGTGGGCTTTGGCCAAGGTGTCAGGACGGGAGAAGCCACTAAAGACAGGCCTGAGCATTTGTCTCTGTGGAGCCACTTCCTAGGGGTCCTAACACTCGTGCCCCAGATTGTTATGAAGAATAAAGCCCCTGGCAGTCTTTGGCCTCCTGGGAAGCCCTCTGGGTTGCCACGGGAAAGAAATCTAAGGCCTCAAAGCGGAAAGCTCCCTTCAAACTCCCGGACTTTGAGGCGCCCCTCCTGGGGAAACAGGGTGCCAGCTGGAGGCTGGACCTGAGGCCTTGTGCCCACCGAGGGTAGACACTGTAGCCAGGAGCCAGAACACACAGCTGAGGGGGAGGCAGCGCGCCCAGGCTGAGATGCCGGCAGCCGTGACTGGGCCACACCGGTACTGGCCGGTGACCTCTGGTACCAGCCGTGCCTGATACCAGCTCCGAGGGAGACAGCACTGCCGGCCCCCGGCTCCCACCCAAGGGAACGTAGAGTGGCAGAGCCTTGTGTGGGCCGTGCACGTGTGCAGACGTGTCTCGTGTGCCCACAAGTGTGAGCACACGTCTGTGCCCGTGAGCGTGAGTCTGTGCCCGTGAACATGTGTGAGCGTGGTTTTTTTCACAGGAGGGAGGTGAGTGAGAGGCCAGCTTCCTGACAGGGCAGTTATAAAACATTCATAAAACTTTTATTGGACTTGCCACCCTTCCAGATAAATATTTTTCGATTTTATGGGCTTGTTTTAGGGCCCTGAGCTTAATCATGGCTTTGTAGCGGCCTTTAAAAAAATTAAATATTGTTTTGGCAAAAGGAGCCCTCTTCCCACCCCCAATCCCTGCCAAAGGCAGCCTGCGCTCTGAGCTCATAAATTCCTGCCACTCTCAACTCTTGCCCTTTCTCCCTCCATGTCCTCACAGCCGTACTAGGATGAACCTGACAAAAAAGAGCAAAGAGGGAGAGACAGAGAGAAGAAAAAATAACCTCTCCGCCCCCCCCACCACCATCGCTGCCCCACACCCCTCCTCACCCTCCTGTGGGGGCATGGGGCGCAGAGCACCAGGCCCAGCTCACGGCCCACCGGCAGAGGGTGCAGGTGGACCCTGCCTGCTTCCATCCTCAGAGGGGCAACAGCTGGTAAGGGTGCCCATGTCCAGCCCCTGGCACCCACCTCCTCACAGCCCCCTCCTCCTGCTACACCAGCCTCCTTCCTGCCCCACGAGGGCCTGAGCGAAGCCCCCACTGGCTCCCCCATCCAGTGTTTGCAGCCGGCTCCTTTCGGTCGTCTGGGCCTCAGACCAGCCTTCCCAAGCACCCATCCAAAATAGCACCCCCTCCCTGGGCCCGGGACTGTCCCTCTGTGCCTTGTTGCAGTTGCTTCACAGTGCTGTCTGAAATGTGCTCCTTCATTCACGCATTCGTTACATAAGCCTGTCTCCCTCACGAGCATAACCTATACACCGCTGTGTCCCCCACACCTGGAGTCTGGGGCGTAGTGAGTACTCAAAAGAGACTTGTGCCCTGGACCAAATGAATGGTACACGGTAGGCGCCAGGGTGGTCGTGCTTGAGGTGTAAGAATAAAAATGATGACTGTCATTCAGACCTCGCTTTGTGCTGGACGCTGTCCGAAGTGCCTTACGTTCTAGTAATTCACCCAGCCTTGCAGCCGCCCCGTAGTGTAGGTTCTAGACCGTCCCCACTTTTCAGATGAGGACAGTGAGGCGTGGAGAGAGTCCCGTGTCTCGCACGAAGCCACACCGCTGATCTGAGCCCGCACCAGGCGTGGGTCCTGGCAGCTCTGACCATGCCACGCGGTTGCTGGGGGAGAACAAGAATGAGAGGGCCAGCGAATGCCCTTCCCGCCACCGCAGCCTGTACTGAGCCCTGTCCAGCCGGCGTTAGCCAGGACTTGGGCCAGAAGCGCTGGGACTGCGGGTCAGGGGTGGGGGGCTCGGGCTCAGAGGCCTATCCTGCCAGATCGCCAATTCGGGGGCCTCCAACGGACAGGCAGGTCACAGAAATGAGGGGGCCAGGCTCAGGTGAAAGAAGCGGTGCTGGGCAGAGAGACAGAGTAGCTGGGAGCCCACAGTGCAGGCAGGCCTGCCGCGCCCCGCTGCTGCGAGGTGGCAATGGGAAGACAGGTCCTCTGGCTTTTCGAGACAAACTAGCAATTCAGAATCACATGTCAGACGGCCCGAGTTTGAAGGTGAGTGAGTCATTCAGATATTTCAGAAATCCTGTGGAGGCAGGTTTCCGCTCTCAGGCTGGCATTTTTCCTTGTGGTCTCTGATGAAAGTGTGAGCCCCAGGAAGGAGGGCCCAGGGGCCTCTGTGTGCAGTAGCCGGGCCAGCTCAGGGGAAGCCTTCTTGGAGGACGTGACGCCAAGCTCAGCCTTGAAGGAGGGTGGGCGTGATGGTCTGGGGAAGGAAGTTCCAGGCAGAAAGAGCCATGGCTGTGTTCAGGAGGGAGGACACTCTTGTCGCCCAAAGCACATGGGCTGTTGATGGGGACTGGACAAGGCGTGGGATGCCTTGATACCTGAAGAGGTCAGGGATCCGCCTGATGGATGGTGGGTCCACGAAGAGTCTTTGGCAGGAGGCTGATGAAGCCTTGTGCACACACGCACACGCATACCAGTTGCTCCCTGGCAAAGAGTAAAGGGTATAGGATCCGAGGCAGCTGGAGGCCCCTGGGCATGCAGCTGAGGCCGCAGAGGGGTTGTGTCCAAGGTTAAGAACTCATCGAAGGGCAGTGTCTGGAGAACAGAACTTGCCCTCCTTTCCTCGGCAGCCACCTCCCCGGCAGCTGCTGGACTGAGTGCACCTGGGATTTTCTTATCCCTCCCCACGGTCCGGTGAGGAAGATGGTGTTATCCCATTTCACAGAGGAAACAACTGAGGGTCAGAGTGGTGCAGGGCTCACAGTAGCATCAATGCCAAGGCAGAGTCCCAGGCCTCCCAACACTCCCAGGCTGTCTCCCCCTCCTGTGCTCCCTGGCAGCCCATCTGGGGTCTTGTTTGAATGTGTACAGATCTCCCTACTGTCATGACTTCCACAAACGCCACAGTGCTCAGAGTTCAGAGAAAGGGGCACTGGGTGGCAAAGGCACAGCTGCCAGTGTCTCTGTCCCAGTCCAGCTCTCTCCCTCCAGCATCTCCCTGGGCTACCCCGAGGCGTGGAGGGCAGTCTGGATTCTTCCAGGCTCTCCAGACAGCCCCTGGGGTCCACCATCCAAGGGTGATGCAGCTCAGCCTTGAGATAAGATCCGGTTTGAGAGCTGGTAGGGCCTGCGGCAGGAGGCGCTGGTTGCCGGGTTGGGGGGCCCCTACCCTGTCTAAAGGGACAGCCCCTGCTCTCCCCAGGCCACTTGATGCCCTGGGAATGTGGGCCCACGTTTTTAAATATTGGCAACCTATCCACAATTTGTAAAGGACCTCCAGGGGCCACGCTGGACCCACAGAAAGCCAGATGTGACTTGGGCTATGGAAGTGTGTAGGACATCCTCAACACAAGAAGGCTCAGTGCGCCCTG
>JAQQSY010007215.1:0-10585 GCA_028646535.1 Procyon lotor
CATCTCCTGGACCGTCGGGCACGTGTGGAAGCTCTGGTTGGTCTGGAATGTTCTTCGGGAAGTTGGAGAACTTGTGAACTGTTGCCTTTCCATGGATAAAACTCAAAGAAACCAGCACGCAGGAAAGATAGATCCTTTAAGGGTGAACCGGGATACATGTGTAGCCTCAGGAAAGGGGGCTTGTCTCAGGACTGGCTGCTGCTGAGCTCTGCTTTCAGGTAGAAGTTACCTGCAGCACCCCCCCCCCTTTCCTACAGTTTGCTGCCCTACCCTGGGTGGGTGGTGTAGGGGGAGGTGTCAGACCCCAGAATGAGTCTGAATTCTAAAGGAACTCACGGGGCTCTTCCATCTGCTTCTATGACCTGCTCCCTCTCCCCCGTCTTAAGCTCACAGAGACCAGATTGGGGCTCACTGGGGATACCTCTCTGGGAGCTTAGCTGTGGGCCTGGAGTTTAGAAGGGGGCCTGGAGATTCTCCTGTGGGATGGAGGGTCTCTGGGAGAATAGTTCCTTGGGTGCAAAGGTGTTCATTCTGGCCATGTGGGGACCAGAGGTCACAAGCTGGTCAGTAAGAACTGGAGGCTCAGGGAAAGGTACCAAGAGGTTTTGTGTGTTTCACCTTCTAATACCCTCTCCAGCCCTCCTAGGTGTCTTTCTCAGTGCTGCTAAAGAGAAAGTAATAATGGAATCTTAGGATTGAAAAAGGGGGGTGATCAGAGGTACAGGATATGAAACTGGAAAGTATAGTAATTTTTTTTTTACTACAAAATTCCATGTTCAGGAGTGAGAATATTGTCAGAAGAGGTTAGGGGCCAAAGCCATCAACCCAGGGGGTTGTTACCGGTATGCAGGGCTCGCTTGATCTTATTTTTAATTTTTTTTATTATGTTCAATTAGCCAGCATATAGTACATCATAAGTTTTTGTTGTAGTGTTCAATGACTCAATACTTGCATATGACACCCAGTGCTCATCCCAACACGTGCCCTCCTTAATATCCATCACCCGGTTACCCATCCCCCACTCCCTCCTTTCTTAACCCTCAGTTTGTTTCCTGGAGTCCAGAGTCTGTCATGGTTTGTCTCTCTCTCCGATTTCTTCCCCTTCACTTTTCCCTCCCTTCCCCTGTGGTCCTCCTCGCTATTCCTTATGTTCCACGTATGAGTGAAACCATATGATAATTGTCTTTCTCTGCTTGACCCATTTCACTTATCGTAATCCCCTCCAGTTCCATCCACATCGAAGCAAGTGGTGGGTGTTCGTCCTTTCTGATGGCTGAGTAATATTCCATTGTATATATGGACCACATCTTCTTTATCCATTCGTCTGATGAAGGGCATCTTTTCTCCTTCCACAGTTCGGCTGTTGTGGACATTGCTGCTGTGAACAATGGGGTGCTTGTGCCCCTTCTTTTCACTCTTGAGTTTAAAAGTGTCTCTGACAGCGTCTCAGGCTTTGTGCGATGGTGACGGAGTGCACAGGGGGAGAAGGTCCCTACCTCCTGCTCTAGCAGCCTAAGGATGCCTGGGTGTGTTTGCTCTGCTGTCCGTGTGGGCTTCCTGTCCTCATGAGCCTGCAGCCTCCTGGCTCCTTATCCTTAGTCCTGGGGTGTTAGGAAGAGGACTTGAGTCAGAATTTCACTTTTGTCAGGGTCCACTTGCCAGAGAGAGGGGGCAGCCTGATAAGCAACCTTTGGCAGCAAACTGGCCTTGGAGATCTGAAGGTTTCTTCTGTGTCCCCCGTCTCCCCCCACCCCCGCCCCGAATGAAGGGTCCTGTGGTCCAGAGGCAGCCAGGCACTGACTGCAAGACTGCACCCGGCATAAGAGGAGGTGGGGGGCTGGGAATCCTTGGAGGGGAGGGGCTTCCGTTTCTTCCTCTGTAAAATGAGAGATTGATCTAGAAGTCCTTTGAAGTTCCATTTAGCTTCGAAAATGGATGCTACATGAACGATTCTGAGGTTGGAGCCCAATCTGGTGTTGACTTCTTAGCATGGACACCATCAGGATAGTGTAAGGAAGATGCGGATCTCAGCCCTGGCCCTCACTGCTCCCCAGAGCAGATCCAGGCCAGACCCAGACCAAGGGGTTTGTTTTTCAGGCTGCTCAGGTGATCCTCGTGTGCAGCCAGCACTGATAACCTCAGGGTTAGAAGGCAGAGGAAACATGAACTGCACTTCCCTAGATACCCCTGAACCTGTCCAGCTGCCATCCCCTGAGATAGTCTGAAAAGAGAAGGTGTCGGTGAACTTCACTGGCAAAGGATACATCTTATATGCCCCTCTTGCAGGATCATTTCACAGAGAAACCTCTCTTAATTCATTAAAACGGAGATGTGAACTTCCCCAGGTTGTCTGAATATGGTCTTTATCTAGTAATTCCTTAACACTGTCCTATTACTGATCGGAGGCACATAAAGTGTAAAATGAGAAAGCTGAGTTTGGAAATATAAAGCTAAAAAGTCTGGAATCCTTCGATGTCATTTTGCAAAAGTGAACACTGAGCTGCAGGACCCGTGAGGGTGTTTTTTTGATCATCGTGGAGGGGGTGTGGGTCTCTGAGAGGGCTTGGTGTGTATATTTCCGAAGCTAAGATTGGGACACTTGCTACCTTTCCTTACAATTATGGCGGACTTGGTGTGAGCCAAGATTCAGAACTTGGATGAAGAGCCTGGGTGGCTCAGTTGGTTAAGTGTCTGCCTCTGGCTTGGGTCATGATCCGAAGGTCCTGGGATGGGGCCCCGTTTGGGGCTCCTCGCTCAGCTGGGAGCTCGCTTCTCCCTCTCCTTCTGTCCTTCCCTCCTGCTCATTCTCTGTCTCTCTCTCCCAAACAAATAAATTTAAAAGTTTATTAAAGTTAAAGTTTTCTTCCCGATCACATATTTGGCCATACTGTCAACCTCTGTACATAACCAAGGGTATCATTTTGGCATATTTCCTACTCTCTCTGGGTATTATTGTGAAGAGTTGAGGTTATACCGAACATGCAGTTTTATAGTCTGATTTGTTTTACTTCACTTTTTGTCAAAGCATGTTTCATGTCTGCATCTCCAAAAAATATTCAGAGCCATACTTTTTTTTTTTAATTTATTTGACAGAGAGAAACACAGCGAGAGAGGGAACACAAGCAGAGGGAATGGTAGTGGGAGAAGCAGGCTTCCTGCCGAGCAAGGAGCCCGATGTGGCTCGATCCCAGGACCTTGGGATCATGACCTGAGCCGAAGGCAGACGCTTAACGACTGAGCCACCCAGGCGCCCCCAGAGCCATACTTTTAATGCTCAGTGCCATGATTTTGACAATCATCTCTCCGCTTGTGGATTTTAGGCGGTTCCCAGTTGGGAGCTGTGTTCAGTGGCCTGTGGCCAGCTTCTGATTATCCATGGAAATGGGGATCTGAGTGCCTGGCTAAGTGGAAATCAGACAAGCTCACAAGAACAAATTGCTTCAGCCCCTTTATAAAAAAATTTTACTGCAATTACCTTCGAAGGCCCCAGAGTGTGGGTGTGGGAGGGGTTTCCTCTTATCGTCTTCACTCTGTGCTGCGGGGATATCAGCAGCCAGGCAGCCAGGGAGGGAAGGGGATCCCAGGAGAACCCACACCTGGGTCAGTTATTCTCAAAAGAACCAAAAGCTAAATTCCCTGGTGGTTAAGACAGAGGGGAATCTTCGGGAGAAGGAGCTGAAATCAGAGAAGGGATGTGACCTTCTCATGGTCACTCAGAGGTAGGCTAGGGCCCACGTCTCCTAAGTCTTTCCCCAGCCCCATGAAAGTCCCATCAAAGACACGGTAGTCTCTTTATATACTTGAGGCATTTGGTACAGCTTGGAGTGGTGAAGGAGAGGCACAGGCTTTGAAATCAGAAGGAGGTTTGTGCTAGACTCGGCTACCACATGGCTCTGGGTAAGCAACCTAGTACTCAGAGCTTTGGACCTCTCTGGCACATGGGGTTGTAATAACAGACTATTACAAGGAGCAAACGCCATCATGGAAGTGAAAACACTTGGTGCCCCGAAGGTGCTATAAGAATGGGGCCTTTCCAGAAGGTCCACAAAATAGGTTTTCTTTTTATAAGAACCTAAAGCCGATGGTAAGGAAGTGACTGATGCATTTTTCATTCACGTTGTTGAGTGGGGGTTGGGGAGGGAGCCCCTTCTGGGCCTCTCCTCTTAAGTGTGGATCACAGGCAGACAGATTGTATTCCAAAACGGTTCTCTTGCTCCTCTAAATCTTTCTCCTCACCAGGAAGGAAGTGCTCAGACTGCGGGCGATGGGAGATGTTTGTGTGCTCTGGGCCCCCTTGCTGAGCACTGGGTGAAAACACAGCCCCCACTCAGGCCCCTGAGGTCTAAAGCTGGGGTGCTCCAGCCAGTCACCTTGCCCAAGTTCCTCAGGCTCAGCTGAAGAAAGAGGTTTAATTGGTTTTGGAATCAGAATAGGGAACCATGCCATCCAGCCCTTGGAGCCCATGGGGAATCTGATACCCTCTCTCTTGTGGGCAGCCCCCCTTGACCTGCTGCATACAGGAGCCGGGCTCTGCATGGGGCTGGCCAGGGAGCAGAGGGTTTTGAATAATCTACTGGCCCTGTCCAGCCCAAACGGGAGGCTGGCTCAAAAAAGCAGTGGGTAGGGAGTGTGAGAAGTCGGCCTCACAAAGAAATGAGTTCCTTAGCTCTTTCAGGGGCTGGTGAAAGAAATGTGCTTCAGATGGGCCTCCAAGACGCTGAAAGCTCCCCCCCCGCCCCCGGAACAAGCCTGGGAGGCCCAGCCCTCCGCACCCAAGGTACTGATTTAGAAACAGAGCGCATCAGGTTTCCTTGAGGCCCAGGTGCTGTGAGCAACCTGGGCTCTCCTTGCTTGGATCCCTTTTTGATGTGACTGTGGAAGAGTTTCCATCTGGGGCACTTGGGGCCCCACCCCCGTATTGTCTGGATGCGTCTGAAGGACCATCTGGCCCAAGAGTGAGGATAGAGCAGTGGTTTGTGGGTGATCCCCAGGCCACCCTTCTCTGTGTGGATCCCCACCTCCAACACACGCATACAGATGCAGACACACATTTTTCCAGGTGGCCTGGGATCTGGCTGTATCCCCAAGCGCCCAGCCTGGTGACCCTGGAGCGCTACTCATGGAGTGGAAGCCAGAAGGTGCTTTGTGATGGCAGCCAGCGGGGAATTCAGTGGTGTTAAGAGTAAGAGGGAGGGAGGAGAGAAAGTGGAAGATGAGCAAACAGTAGGAGCCTCACACTGCTGTCCAGGCCTTGACTGGTTCTGAATGAACATCTGTCTCCTTTAGGCAGGGCTTGAGTCTACTCCCAGTGGCTTTGGACTTTTTGAGTGGCACATCTAGAAGGCCACGAAAGGGGAATTCACAGTCTATGTATAAGTGTGTATTAGTGCTCGCTCCCTCTCTCCTTGTTGCCTTGCTCTTCATCCATCCATTCGGAAAATACCTGCTTTAAGCTAGACACAGTGCTAGGGCAGAAAATGCAAAGACAGGCAACGGAGACCCTGCCCCTGGGGAGTATGCGGCCTAGCGAGGCCATCTGTGTGTGTGCACGCGCGTGCCTGTGTGAGTGTGTATGTGGGGCGGGCCAGTGTAGGTTCAGGGGAGAGGGAAGCACAAAGAAATGTTTCTGTCCTGTGAGCTAAAGGCTCCGATGAGGAGGTAGAGAAAGGTGCTTCTCCTGCCGGATGCCCTGAGCGCTTCCTGAGGAGTGGGGAGGCACAGGGATACTTGAGGACAGGGAGTGTCAGAGGATGGCCTGGCTTTTGTCAGTTGAAGAAAAGAGAAGCCACTACATGTCTATTAAATAACTAAAGAACAAAACACCCTGACAATATCAAGTGCTGGCCAGAAGGCAGAGTAACTGGACACGCATACATTAAACGTGGAAATGTACAGAGATAGAGCCACTCTGGAAAACAGCTTGTCAGTTTCCTGGGAAGTGAAACACACGCTTCCCGTGGAACCCAGTGAGCCTATTCCTATGTCTTTACCCAAGAGGAATGAAAATATATGTCTGTGCGAAAACCTGGATCCAAATGTTTATAGTAGCTTTATCTGTAATCACCCCAAACTGGAAACAAACCAGATGTCCTCGGCTGTAGAGGGGACTACCAAGGTGAGGTCCGGCCGTATGTGCAATAAAGCCAGCAATCCACTGATACGCACAAAGACATTTTGCTGAGTGAAAGAAATCCATCTCAAAAGGTGACTTCCTGTGTGATTCCATTCCTATGACATTCGGGGCCAGGGGAAGCTGTAGGCATCAAAGAACAGATGATAGTTACCAGGGAGTGGGGAATGAAGAAAAAAGATGGAGGGTTTTGGAGTGATGAAACCGCTGTATCCCGGTTGTGGTGGTGATTCCCTAAGTGCGTGTGAAAACTCCTAGAACTGTCCACAGAAATTTTAGTTGTACTGTATGTAAGTTAAAATAATACAAGAAGGAGGAAAGGCAGTCTTGCAGAAGGAACGGGCATAGGCAAAGCCCCGGAGGCAAAAGTGAGCGGTCAAAATGGGAGGGCCGGATTTGAGTTACTATCCTGAGGGCAGTGGAGGCAATGGAAGGGCTTTTGAACTCGGGGAGGTGGGATGTGTTTGCATTTCAGAGAGCAGCTTCAGAGGGGAGGGAGGCTGCAAGGAGTGGAGAGGAGAATCTGGGAAATGATGGCCTGGTGACTGGCCTGGCCAGAGGGAGCAGGCCGGAGGGAGGTATTCGGGCAGGAGAACCTCTAGTCCTTGGTAACCTCAGGGAATCTGGGCAGGTCAAGAGTGACTTGGTTCTCGTTCGGGGGCATGTGGGTATACAGACCTCTGTCTGCCTTCCTCTTCGTTTTTATTTCTTTTACGGTGTCCTTTAGTCACACTTAGAAGTAATCATGCTATATAGCAGTAACTTACTTAAAAATGATACTAATCTGGGGCGCCTGAGTGGCTCAGTGGGTTAAAGCCTCTGCCTTCGGCTCAGGTCATGATCTCAGGGTCCTGGGATCGAGCCCCACATCGGGCTCTCTGCTCAGCAGGGAGCCTGCTTCCCCCCCCTCTCTGCCTGCCTCTCTGCCCACTTGTGATCTCTCTCTCTCTGTCAAATAAATAAATAAATAAAATCTTTAAAAAAAATGATACTAATCATTTTAATTCTATAAAATAGATTATTATGTTCTATTCTTTTTTTAAATATTTTATTTATTTATTTGACACAGAGAGAGATCACAAGTAGGCAGAGAAGCAGGCAGAGAGAGAGGGGGAAGCAGGCTCCCTGCTGAGCAGAGAGCCCGATGAGGGGCTCGATCCCAGGACCCTGAGATCATGACCTGAGGTGAAGGCAGAGGCTTTAACCCACGGAGCCACCCAGGCGCCCCTATTATGTTCTATTCATAAAAGCCACAGTGAAGTGTTTGACGTTTCTCCCTTAATCTTCTGCGTTGGTTTTGCCCTCATTACCATAAACAATAGATTAGGGATAATCGCAACCAGAGAGGACTGTGGTGTTGGTTGTGTTCCCCAGGCCACCTTGCCCGTGGTCCCTGGTGCTCGGCCGGCCAGTCTGTGGTTCCTCCGGCTCCCTGAACTCTGAAGTCCCCGCCTGCCACGCGCTTTAGTTTGGGTTTCTGCTAAGTGGCTGCAGGAAGGGGCTGTGTCACACGCTGTTTACTTGTGGGCAGTTTTTGTTTGGCTTCCGAGGGTGTTTGCTTGCAATGAGCAAAGAGCCTCTTCCAGAACCACCTGGAGAATTCAGACCCTTTCATCTTGGCTCAAGCGGCAGGTTCGTGGTTCCATGTATAAGAGCCAAGTCGGGTAGGGATTTTTTTCAGAAATGTTATCGGCTTGGTGGAGGACAGCAGAGGGGAGAGAGGAAGGGAGAGGAAAAAGAGAAGAGTCAGAGATGTACGGATGCAAGATAAGGGGACTGAGGTTTAGAGGTGAAAAGGACTGGCCTCGTAGAAGCCCCCTCCCATCCTCCGCACGGGCCCACGAAGGAGCAGGCGGGAGCTGCTCACAGCCCGTGATCACAGCGCTCGGGGGACACAGGGCTCAGGGGCTATAGCGGGCGCAGTGTGGTGCTCTCTGGCAGAGCCGTGATGTTTTCCCCCACCGCTGCCTCTCAGTGCTGCGCATGCCCTGCGTCAGCCCGGTGTTCCCGCCCGGGGAGTATTAGCAGCAGAACAGACTTGGCTTATCCAGCGACTGGCCTTGTCCAGACCGGTTGTGCACCCGTGCTATGAGGTCGTTTCCAATGCGCTGGGCACTGGCGGATTGTCAAGACATTCTGTCTCTTCTCTCTCATTTTCCGCATTTCCTGGAAGGAGATTATCCATGTGAATCTACTCCTTCATATACGTAAACAAGCAGCAAATACCCCCTTCACTAATTTCTATGATCCATCTAAGTGTTGTCTCTGGCCATCTTCCCATTTGGGCTATAAACTGAGGGCAGAGGCCATGCCTCTCTTCTTCTTTGTTCTGGCAACGATTTAAACAATTGCTTGGTAGCGTGCTTGCTGCCATGCTTGGAATGGGAATGGAAGACCCAAATATCGTCAAACCTGTAATGTCAGAGGGTCATCATTTCAAAAAGCATGGGATCCACAACCCCCTTCACTCTTTTCCCCAAAGGAGATGCATTAACTGCAGCCCCAAGGGTAATGGGATAACCCACAACCACCCAGAGGGAAGGAAGCGCGGTGGGGGAGGAGGAGGGGGCAGTAAAGGGCTCAGGCTGTAGCCAGGCTGGGATGGGGCTCCGGGTCCGGTCGGGCCGCCTGGGATGCCTGAACCCACTGGAGGTGGAGGCCGCAAGCCTTGTGAGGGTTACTACTGAATGGGCGGTTTGGATGTCCACCCCTGTGCTCTGAGGAAGGTGGGCAGGACACACAGGCTTCTTTCTCGAGGACAGAGCGGCTCTTTTGTCTGTCCGCACAGAGGCCCAGTGTGTACCTCTCGGGGGAACTGGCCCCCAGCTCAGGGGCTGGCTGGCTGGCGGCAGGGGTGGCCTCCTGGACAACACGAGCCCTCCCTCCCGGGCCTCCCGGTACACCCGGCCACTGTCTGCAGGCCCTGTCCCAGTGAGCTCAGTCAGCCACCGAGTTCTGTCCCCACCCCCCTCCCCCAACTACCCTCACTTCAACTGGCACTCCAGAGATCCCCTTGCAACTACAAAGATGCTATTGTATTCCTTTTTTTCAGAACACTCTCTCTTGAAACGCTGGTTAAAATCCCTTCATTTCCCGTTGGGGAAGGGAGTGTGGCTGCCACTCTGTGTAGTCACCTCCCCGAGAGGCAGGAAAGGCTCCTGGCTCCTTGTTCATCAGCACTCATGTCCTCGGCAGTGGCGCTCACTCCCAGGGCGAATGGGTTTAAAGTGTAATTGTCACAATGGCTTCCTTGGTATAGTTGTTTGTTTTTTTTTTTTAAGGATTTTATTTATTTATTTGACAGAGAGAGAGATCACAAGTAGGCAGAGAGGCAGGCAGAGAGAGAGGGGGAAGCAGGCTCCCCGCAGAGCAGAAAGCCCAATATGGGGCTTGATCCCAGGACCCTGAGATCATGACCTGAGCTGAAGGTAGAGGCTTTAACCCACTGACCCATCCAGGCAGTTCCCTTGTTACAGTTTTAAATCACGAAGCATTCAAAGGGCAATTTGGAATCAGAACTAAATTCAAACCCTGCAAGTCATTGAACCTTTAATGCCTCAGCCAGTTTCCTCCCAAAGATAACACTGTCCCCTTGCGAGATTGTGTGTTCGGTGCTTTAGTGAGCATAAAGCGACTCGTACAGTAGTCATCAGCATATAGTAAGCATATAATTGAACATTGTTCAATTAATGGGAGCTGTCCCCAGACAACAGACAAGGCTGCAGATGCAGCAAGGCTGAGCCTCTAAGATTGTTAGTAGGACCCTTCAGTGTGTCAAGGGGAACAGGAGTTGGGGGGAGTCTAGGACCCTAGCTCCTATGCATAAGCGGTTTTAGAATCGGGGAATATATGCTCTAGAGGGGCTTCCATGGTATCAGCCACATGGATCCATCCATACACTGGTGAGCTAGAGAAAAACTGAATCAAATGGTGGAGGTAAAAGGGAACCTAGTTCAAGGGGACTTGACCTGGAGTCCATATGTAAAATTCAGGGGGCCCCAGCTTGGTTGAAGAAAAGTTACATCTTTATTTTCACTCATCTCTCACTGAAATGTGGTGTTTCTTTTCTTTTTTCTAAAAAGATTTTATTTATTTATTTGACAGAGAGAGATCACAAGTAGGCAGAGAGGCAGGCAGAGAGAGAGAGGGAGGCAGGCTCACCGCCGAGCAGAGAGCCCGATGCGGGGCTCGATCCCAGGCCCCTGAGATCATGACCTGAGCTGAAGGTAGAGGCTTTAACCCGCTGACCCACCCAGGTGCCCTGTGGTGTTTCTTTAATAATGAATGTAGGCAATAACCACAGTATTGTTAGCAGGACCTGTGACTGTCATCAGCAAGAATCATAGATATTTCATTTTTAAAAAAATTTAAAAAACTTTTTTGAAAGATTTTGTTTGTTAGCGAGAAAGAGAGGGACCATGAGCCGGGGGGGGGGGGGGGGGGGGGGGGGGGGGG
>JAQQSY010007216.1:0-10585 GCA_028646535.1 Procyon lotor
GGAATTCTGAAATTCACTGGTTTCTGGCACTAACAGAATATTCCATAATTTTTTTTAAAAGATTTTATTTATTTATTTATTTGACACAGAGAGATCACAAGTAGGCAGAGAGGCAGGCAGAGAGAGAGGGGGGAGCAGGCTCCCCGCTGAGCAGAGAGTCTAATGTGGGGCTCGATCCCAGGCCCCTGAGATCATGATCTGAGCCGAAGGCAGAGGCTTTAAACCCACTGAGCCACCCAGGAGCCCCACTAACAGAATATTCCAGACTCATTCTGATTTTCTTGTCCTAAGACATAGAATCATCTCCTCGCCAAGGAGTCCTGGGTCCCCTTAGATGAGAAGTAATATTATTGTGCAATATCTGGTTGCTAAGGATTGCCAAAGGGGTTGGTCGGTAAAAGTCTGCTGCCGATGCTGTTGGGAACTTTTAGGAACACAGAGCTGCAGACAGCTTAAAAAATGTACCTTTTTTTTTTTTAAGACTTTATTTATTTATTTGACAGAGAGAAAGCACAAGCAGGAGGAGTGGCAGGCAGAGGGAGAGGGAGAAGCAGGCTCCCCGCCGAGCAGGGAATCTTATGTGCGGCTGGATCCCAGGACCCCGAGATCATGACCTGAGCCAAAGACAGACACCCAACAGACTGAGCCACCAAGGTGCCCCCAAAATAGACCATTTTCCAGGGTGCCTAGGTGGCTTAGTTGTTAAGCACCTGCCTTCAGTTCAGGTCATGATCCCAGGGTCCTGGGATCGAGCCCTGTGTCTGGCTCCCTGCTCCGTGGGAAAGTCTGCTTCTCCCTCTCCCACTTCTTCTGCTTGTGTTCCCTCTCTCACTCTCTCTCTCTATGTCAAATAAATAAAATCTTTAAAAATATATATATATGTTTATGTATATACGCATACACACACACATACACACACACTCACACACCTTTTTTCAGGTGCCTGGGTGGCTCAGTCGGTTGGGGTCTGACTCTTGATTTCAGCTCAGGTCATTATCTGTCAGGATCGTGAGACTGAGCCCCACATTAGGCTCTCCTCCCAGCAGGATGTCTGCTTCTCTTTCTCTCCCTCTGCCCCTACCCCTGACTCATGCCTGCTCTCTCTCTCTCAAATACATAAATAAATCTTTTAAAATATGCCTTTTTTAAAACAAAGTTTTTGGGCCACCTGGGTGGCCTGCCTTCAGCTCAGGTCATGAACTCAGGGTCCTGGGATCGAGCCCCACATCAGGCTTCCAGCTCAGCAGGGAGTCTGCTTCTCCCTCTCCCTCTGCCTCTCCCCCTGCTTGTGCTCTCTCTCTCTCTCTCTTAAATGAATAAAAATAAAACAAAACAAAAACACGTTTTTGTGAGATATTATTGATGTATAACTTTGCATTAGTTTTAGGTATACTGCATAATGATTTGACACATACATATATTGAGAGAAATGATCTCCGCGATAAGTTTGGCGAGCATCCATCACCTCACATAGTTACAAAATTCTTTTTTCTTATGATGAGAACTTTGGGGATCTACTCTCATAGCAACTTTCAAACCTGTAACACAGTCTTGTTAACTATAGTCACCGTGCTGTACATGACATCCCCTGGACTTCTCTTATACCTGGAACTTCGTACCTTTGACTGACTTCAGAAATGTGGGATGCTTCACAAATTTGCATGTCACCTGTGCCCGTGGACCGTGCTAATTTCTGTATCACTCCCATTTTGGTATAGATAAATGAGCCAAAATGAGCACCTATATGCCTTTTCATGGTCCTCAGTTCACGCTCCTGTTTCTTTCTTTCTTTTTTTTTTTTTTATAAGATTTTTATTTATTTATTTTGAGAGAGAGAGAGCTGGGGGAGGGCAGATGGAGAGGGAGAGAGAATTTCAAGCAGATTCCATGTAAAGCGCGACATGGGGCTCAATTTCACGACCCTGAGACTATGACCTAAGCCGAAATCACGAGTCAGACAATCAAGGGCACCTGGGTGGCTCAGTGGGTTAAAGCCTCTGCCTTTGGCTCAGGTCATGATCTCAGGGTCCTGGGATCGAGTCCCGCATCAGGCTCTCTGCTCAGCAGGGGAGCCTGCTTCCTCCTCTCTCTCTGCCTGCCTCTCTGCCTACTTGTGATCTCTCTCTGTCAAATAAATGACTAAAATAAATAAATAATCTTAAAAAAAAAAAAAGAGTTGGACAATCAACTAGGTGCCACCCAGGCGCCCCTTCGTTTTTCCTTTTAACTTCCCTTTTATTTTTCATTTATTTATTTTTTTTCCTTTTAACTTTCCTTTTAGATTGTTGTGTCCTTTTTTTTTCCTTCTAAAGTGGTCTCATTGACTACTAAGAATTTCCCTTACAAAAACAAAACAAAACCCCTCCCAACAACAAAAAAGAATTTCCCTTCCGTAGATACAAAGAAGTTTGGAAAACTCTGGGTTAATCTAAAATAATTTTTTATATTAATGGATTTTAAATAGACTTGAATATGCTAATTCATTTGGGAAATATATACTGAGCATCTTCTCTGAGCTAGAAGCCTAGGATCGAGTCCCATGTGAAATGTGGAGTTTATAGATCAGAAGGAAGACGGGCACAAAACGAACCCGTGACTAAATAGATTATACACATTGTGTGGAGTACTGCGACACTTAAGAGGCCAGAGGGCTCTGGGGCGCCTGGGTGTCTCAGTTGTTAAGCGTTTGCCTTCGGCTCAGGTCATGATCCCAGGGTCTTGGGATCGAGCCCCACATCGGGCTCCCTGCTCGGCAGGAAGCCTGCTTCTCCCGCTACCACTCCCTCTGCTTGTGTTCCCTCTCTCGCTGTGTTTCTCTCTGTCAAATAAATAAAATCTTAAAAAAAAAAAAAAGCCAGAGGGATCTGAGAGAAAGTGGTGGTGAGTCACAGAGGGCCTCCTTGAGGACACAAGCCCTTAGCTACCATTTGAAAGGATCAGTAGGAATCCCCCAGGCTCAGGTTAGGGCGATGATGACGTCACGGAGAGAAGGTTCTGGCTAAAGCCCTGAAGTGGGCTCACCGTTGCATGTTTCTGAGGCCCGGATGGTTGGACCATGGCCACCAAGGGCCAGAGGGCAGGAGACCAAGCTGGAAACACGGGCAAGGGCCAGTCATGCCTGGCTGTGCAGGCCGGGGTGAGGGGTCACTGCTTTATTCTGCGGGCAAGAGGCACTATCCATTAGCCTACACCCTGATGCATGCTCCACGGCTCTGTGGTGGACAAGGGATGGAAGGGGGTCAAGACAGAGCGGCACGGCCAGCAGAGAGCCTGTTGCAGGATTCCAGACTAGATTGGGGGTGAAGCAGTGGTTGGACAGAAGTAGGATCTACCAGGCTTGGGGCCGTGAATGTGTGTTGGCGGGGGGTTTAGGGAGCCAGGTGGTGAGGCTGAGGCAAAGGAATTTCCAAAATAACTTTAGTGTGACACAAGCAAGTCGGTGCACGGGGGTGCCATTATTTTTTTATCCTCTGGGATTGGGAAGGGAATATGTTTGGGGGAACGGTTGAGAGTCCACCGGGCTAAATATCGGTCAAATTAAAAAAAAAAAAAAAAGAAAGAAAGAATCAGGTGTGGGTGGGTATGTGAGTGCCTATTTCCACAAACCCTTGCCAACCCTGAGGGAGGATGGTGCCCGGCTTTCAGTACGCGTTGGTCGAATGAATGACTAAATCAGTGCGGTTTTTATTTCTTGATTCAGTTCCGCAAATCACCCGGTCAATGCCGAGCCATTTGAACTTCAGAAAGGAAGGAAGTGGAGGGACTTGTTTTCTCTGCTCCCTGGTTTTCACCCACCTCTTTTCTGGTGGTCGGGGGGTAGCAGTGGCCTGGGGTAAAGAGGGCAGAGGAGAAAGATGTTTTCTCCTACCTGGGAGGCCGGCTGGGTTCAAAGTGTCCTGCCTGGAGCCACTGTCCCTTCCTGACCTGTCCTTCTTCCATATCCCCTCAGATGCGTGTGACATCTCTTTTGACCCGGACACGGCTCACAGGTATCTCCGACTGCAGGAGGACAACCGCAAGGTCACCAACACCACGCCCTGGGAGCACCCCTACCCGGACCTCCCCAGCAGGTTCGTGCACTGGCGGCAGGTGCTGTCCCCACAGAGCCTTTACCTGCACAGATACTATTTCGAGGTAGAGATCTCTGGGGCGGGCACCTACGTGGGCCTGACCTGCAAAGGCCTCGACCGCAAAGGGGAGGAGCGCAATGGTTGCATCTCTGGAAACAACTTCTCCTGGAGCCTCCACTGGAATGGGAAGGAGTTCACAGCCTGGCACAGCGACACGGAAACCCCGCTCAAAGCCAGCCCTTTCCGGAGGCTGGGGATCTACGTGGACTTTCCCGGGGGGATCCTCTCCTTCTATGGGGTAGAGCCTGATGCCATGACTCTGATTCACAAGTTCGAGTGCAAGTTTTCAGAGCCCGTCTACCCTGCCTTCTGGCTCTCCAAGAAGGAAAATGCCATCCGGATCCTGGATCTGGGGGAGGAGCCTGAGGAGGCAGTGCCAGCTTCCGCCGAGGCTGCTCCCTAGACCCCAGACTCTTGCTGACCACAAGGCCGGGCCAGTAGGCTGCACATCTTCAGCGGGGCTTGAGGATCGAAATGTCTGCCAGTGGCTTTAGGAATCAACGTGGGTTCCTGCATGGAGAGAGAGGTCTCTGGCTTTTCCCTTTTGCTCTCTGCAGTGTTGTTCTCCGCGTTACCTACTCCCTAGGCACCTACACCCCGTTTCTCATCTTCTACAGTGATGTTCTCCTCTCTGCTCAGGTGAATGTCACCCCGCGCCCAGGCTCGGTGACCAGGAATCTTCAGAGCGATCAAAGAGATTGCAGAGTAATCAGAATCAATGGCAGGCTCTATTTTGCATTGCCTACGCCCCAGGCAATGTTCTGGATGCCTTGTGGCCATTGACTCCACCTGCAGTAGCCGCCAGGGGGTCGAGGCTCCTATCTTCCTCTGTTTGCAGATGGAGAACCATGGTCCCAGTGGGGGTGGGGGTGGGGGCGGCGGTCAGTGAACTTGGTCAAAGTCATTGCGCTCAGTAAACGAGTGGCAGAGCTGGGATTCGAACCTGGGCAGGCCGATGTGGAGATTTTAACCACTATGCGAGGCACCCCTCCTCATTCCATCATGGGTATTGTGTGTAAGGGAATAAACTACATGATGAACTCCTCAGCAAGGACCTCGAATCGCTTAAACCCTCCTTGTCTTTGCACCCACTCCGTCTGGCTGGGCCATGCAGCTGAGACCTCACTACCTCACCCAGCAGCTCATCGAATTTTTGGATAGTGAAGATGTTAAGAAATGTGTTTCTGGAATCCCAAGTCTTAGTCCTCACGACCTCTGCGGAGGGTCTCACCTCGAGATGTGGACTGTCTCATCTCTCATTCGGAGGATAGTTCTTCAAATATTTGGAGGCGGTTCGTCTTCCAAGAAAGTCGTCTTGTTTTCATGCTGCCTTTCCCACTTTCCTTTTTTTTTTTTTTTAAGATTTTATTTATTTGACAGAGAGAGAGAGAGAGATCACAAGCAGGCGGGGGGGGGGGGGCGGGGGGCGGGAAGCAGGCTCCCTGCTGAGCAGAGAGCCCGAGGTGGGGCTCGATCCCAGGACCCTGAGATCATGACCTGAGCCGAAGGTACAGGCTTTAACCCACTGAGCCAGACTTTGGTAAAATCCTACAACTGAGATAGCCCATTTTTAGCCCTTTATCCCCCAGACACCAGGAAGGACTTTTCTAAAGGGAGAAACAAAGACATGTCTGCCTTGCTGCATTCCACCTGTCTCACGACCCCCTCAGAAGAGAAAAGAACAGCTTGGCCTGCCTTCTTTTTAGGGAACCGCTGTGGGTTATTGGTGCGGCTGCTTTGTTTTCTAAACGTTCCCCAACCGCTTGATTAAACCATTTTAAGATTCCTGTGCTGTGAGTTAACATCAAGCTGATGAGCCCGTTGTTTCCAGAACCTACCTTATTTTTCTTTTTAAAAATTGAGACTGTTTTGTGTGTCCCCATCTTCCATCGTTTTTCCTGATTTCTCGACAGTTACTGCCTAGCTTTTGGTCACATTGGTGAACCGTGTCAGCGTCGTGAGACGTAGTTTGTTTAGATCAGAGTGCCCGAGCTCTTATAAAGGGACCCTTTGGGTGTCTCCTTGAACTTGAACTTCATTTCCCTGCCAGCTCCTTTTGTTAATTCAGTGTCAACACTTCCCTCCTTGATACACAAGACCAGAGCAAAATTGAGAATTAGAAACATCTACATTCTGTCTGTCATTCCTTCTACTGACGGGTATATCTTTTTCCGTATTCTTGGTCCCCAAACTGGAATTGTCTAAAATGAACAAATTTAAAAAAAAAATTAAAGAAGTAAATAAAACGAGAGAACAAAGGCCTCTTTTCTATTCTGTCATTTCCCCCAAGCTGTGTGTGCGTGCGCATGTGCACGTCCCCCTTCTGTATTTCCCGACATGTATTTCCTCTTGCCTTGTGTAGACGCAGTTGGGAAAAAAAGTCTGAACTCACCAGGAGCTCCTTCTGGTGCATGGTCGTTTTGCTCTGTCCCTAGACCACTTGTGATCGTGGAGTCAGAGTGTAATTTTAGCCACTACGTAATTCATCCTTGTCTCAACTTGTTTGAAGTTCAAGTGCATATGGCCTTCTTTTCCAGGAATGTTAGGGCACCCGAGTAAATTCCCACGTCCCCCCAAGCTTCATGATGGAATGAGGAGATATGAATTTTGACCCAATCGTGGGGCCCTTATTTCTCAAACCTGGTTCAGCACGTTTTTGGAAGGACTGTCCTGAAATCAAATGGATTCAACACATGTGGCGTTTATACCATGCAAGGCACCGTGGTAGGCAGTAAGATAGCAACGAACCAGAACATAACCAGATGTATCTTTTGATCACAAGTTGATTTTTATATATATATTTTTATTTTATTTTTATTTTTTTTAGAGAGAGTGGGGATTGGGAGGGGCGTGGGGCGGGGGGAGAGCATCTTAAGTAGGCTCCATGCTCAGCGTGGAGCCCACCATGGGGCCCAATCGAATGGCCCTGAGATTGTGACCTGAAACGAAATCAAGAGTTGGATGCTTCACCGACAGCCACCGCAGTGCCCCCAAGAAATTGGTTTAAATTTAAGTGAAAAGTGATAGACTCTGAAGAGCTAAATAAGAATCTACTATTCAAGGGGCACTTGGCTGGTAGAGCATGTGACTCTTGATCTAGGGGTTGTGAGTTAAGCCCCACGCTGGGTGCAGAGATTACTTAAAAATAAAATCTTAAAAAAAAAAAAAAAGGAATCTGCTGTTCACGACAGTAACAGACAAAGCAATATGAAATACATCCCTCAGTTCCATGGCTGAGGTACTGCCTCTAATGTCTTCTCGGGCCATCTTGAATTTTCTATTGTGTCATTGACTGACCATCTATCTGATTGCTCCCCATCTCTACAACCAACCACCTCCATTTTGGGGCTCACCACTCCAGCCCATTAGCTAAAGACAGATACGGAAGAAATGGTAGCATGCACATTTCCTGCTTCTCCTAGCTCCCTCGGATTTGAGCTCGACTCCTATCCCTCTGCACCCACAGGGAGATACGTTGGTGGAAGGACAGGAGGCCTTGCAGGGAGGGTCACCATATCGTGTGCAGCTAATATCCACATGCAGGGCACACACTGTGTATGGCTCAGGTAGAGTGACTGGGGTGTGCCTGGTCTTTATCTTCATTTCCAGTTTGTTCTCTAGTCTTGAGAAAATCCGGTCTCCCTGGAGGGAGGAGGGCAGGTACTGGAAAAGAAGAGGATGAACAGGTCATCTAACAAAGACCAAGGGTCTGCGTAGCAGTGATCAGGCATTCGAGGTTAAAATCCTTTCCCTCAAATTAACAGCTTTTCCCCCAGATTAATTAATGCAGTGACCTTGATTACTTGGGGGGGAAAGAAGTGTATGCATTTATGTCTCATATAAAAACTAATTTTTGAGGGGCGCCTGGGTGGTTCAGTGGGTTAAGCCTCTGCCTTCCGCTCAGGTCATGATCCCAGGGTCCTGGGATCGAGCCCCACATTGGGCTCTCTGTTCAGCGGGGAGCCTGCTTCCTTCTCTCTCTGCCTGCCTCTCTGCCTACTTGTGATCTCTCTCTTTCTCTGTCAAAAAAATAAATAAAATCTTAAAAAAAAAAAAAGATTTATTTTTTAAAGGAATCTCTACATCTGAGGTGGGGCTGGAATTTACAACCCTGAGATCAAGAGTCCCACATTCCATGGACCGAGCCTGCCAGGCACCCCTGTGTTCATTCTTAAAACAAAGTTCCATTCACAGACTTTGAGACATAAGCGTAGCTTACAGCTGTGCTTCTCAAAGTGTGGTTTCCCCCACCAGCAGCATCAGCACCATCCAGAAATTTCTTAGAAATGTAAATTATTAGGTTCCCAGCCTGGATGTAGGAATCAGAAACTCTGGGGACCGGGCTTAGCAGTCTGGTTTATTAAGGTCTTGGCATTCCAAAGCCCATGTAAAGTGTGAGAACCACTGGTTTACGTCTCTCTCTCCTTCACCGGCTCTGCTCTTCAACTGCCAACAGCTAGGTTTTGAACTTTTCCATGCTTGTCTTGGTCCTCCCCCTCATGGATCATAAAACATGTCTAGCCAATGCTCTTGTTTCCCACCTGCTTCTGTCAAAGTCAAAGGGCAATTTGAGAGCCTGGAAATTCACCGACTTCTCAGGAGCAGAGACTTTGCTCAATTGACTTTGTAACATCACACGATGGAGTTAATGATAAAATGTGAGTTTCCCCTGCTTTCCCTGATAACGGTACTTGGATAGTTATTCACATATTTTAAGATGTCATTCAAATGCATCCCTTGATTTGACCCTGACTTTCACCCATGAGTTGGCAGAGGTATGAGCTCCATTTTACACAAGGGGAGTGTCAAGGGAATTTTGGAGGGGCGTGTCACTGGCCGAAGCCACAGCCTGGTTTGACCCCACTCCCTACTTTCCCGACTTCCTGCTGGCTAAGCTCGGCAGGTGGCTGTGGGTGCAATCTTAGATAGAGCAGCAGGGCTGGGTGGGGTGCAGAGCCGTACCCTCTGGGGCTCTCCGCACTACGCGAGAGGGTGGGAAAAGGGAGTAGAGACTGGGGCCGTCTGCCCAGTTTACTAGGAATCGTGAAGAACACAGGGCAGAACGGATAGCGAGGGGGACTGGCCTGAAGTCTACAGGCTGCTGGTAGCCTGGATATTTGAGAAATCTCCAGGCGGATTTCTCAACCCCAGAGCTTTCCTTTGAGAAATGTTTTCCTCTCCTGGGTCTCAACTCTGATGAGACTGTTTGCCTGCCTGCCTCTCTGGGTACCAGTGGCGGTGGTTCCCCATCATTAGCTTATCCCATCCGGTCACCTTGCAGGTAAGAGGGCGCGCGCGTGTGCACGCGCGCGCGCGCGCGTGTGTGTGTGTGTGTGTGTGTGTGTGGTAGTAGTGAGTGGAATGCAGAGGCAGCAGAAGTAAATTCCATGCTCACCTACTTTAATTAATGTAGTCCAACACCCTGCAGAGTGAGGATTCTGTGTCTTCTACAGGTGAGAGAAGGGGAGCTCAGGGAGGCACGAGTACCTTGTTCAAGGTCACACAGGTAGTAAGGAGCAGCAATGGCAGTAAAGAGCCAGTCTTTCTGACTCCCAGGTTTGTGCTCCTCCACGGGGCCACGGCTGGCCCTTAGCACGGAATCAAGATTGACTGGGGCGGGGGGGGTGGACAAAACCGCTTTGATGCATGTCAGCCTCACAGATTAATTTGGACCTTCAAAAACAAGCCACTTTAGGGGCGCCTCTGTGGCTCCGTCCCTTAAGCCTCTGACTCTCGAATCCAGCTCAGCTCGTGATCTCGGGGCCGTGAGATTAAGCCTCCTGTAGGGCTCCCCGCTGGGTGTGGAGCCTGCCTAATGTGTTCTCTCACTCCTACCCCCTGCCTCTTCCCACCCTCCCATCCTACTCTCTACCTCCCTCTCTAAAAACAAATAAAACAAAGCAAAACAAAAAACACAAGCTACTTTCCGTTTGTAGCGGTTCTGGGGGTTGGTAGCCCTCTGTGTATGGGCACTCTTCCCTCCTGGCCACCCTCCCTGAGAGTCTAGATGCTAACCCACTTGCATCTTTTCTCCAGAGCCTAATTCAGGCAGAAGAGGCTGAGCTGTTGGAACCCATCTGCTTCCCAGCCTCATTCCGGTCCCTAACCCCGACGCTTGTGCGAGACTGCCTTTGCCACCAAGCTAAGCAGTGATATCCAGTACCTTCCTCTAACCGTGCCTGGTCTCCAGACGTGGGCACTAGAAAGGCTCGGTTACCCCAAACGTCTTGGCTTAATCTAGGGAAATTATTATAACAATGACAAGAGCAGTGACAACTGGGTCTCACACATCTGATCTAATCCTAGACGGAAGCTGTATTTTTTTTTTTTTTTGGAGAGAGAACGAGGAGGGTCAGAGGGAGAGGGAGAGAGAATTTTTTAAATATTTTATTTATTTATTTGACAGAGAGAGAGAGAGAGACCACAAGTAGGCAGAGAGGCAGGCAGAGAGAGAG
>JAQQSY010007217.1:0-10585 GCA_028646535.1 Procyon lotor
CAGACAACAAAAAGAAATAAAAGGTATCCAAATTGGAAATGAAGAAGTCAAACTCTCTCTCTTCGCAGACGACATGTTACTCTATATGGAAAACCCAAAAGACTCCACCCCCAAACTACTAGAACTCATACAGCAGTTCAGCAATGGGGCAGGATACAAAATCAATGCACAGAAATCAGTGGCTTTCCTATACACTAACAATGAAACTGTGGAAAGAGAAATTAGGGAATCTATTCCATTTACGATAGTACCAAAAACCATAAGATACCTGGGAATAAACCTAACCTAAGAGGCGAAGGATCTGTACTCGAAGAACTGCAGAACACTCATGAAAGAAATTGAAGAAGACACAAAAAGGTGGAAAAGCATCCCATGTTCCTGGATCGGAAGAATAAACATTGTGAAAACGTCTATACTGCCCAGAGCAATCTATACCTTCAATGCCATCCCAATCACAATTCCACTGGATTTTTTCAAAGGCCTCGAACAAATAATCCTAAAATTTGTATGGAACCAGAAAAGACCCCGAATTGCCAAGCAAATGCTGAAAAAGAAAAACCAAGTTTGGGGCATCACATTGCCAGATTCAAGCTTTACTACAAAGCGGTGATCACCAAGACAGCATGTTACTGGCACAAAACAGACACATAAACCAGTGGAACAGTATAGAGAGCCCAGATATGGACCCATAACTCTATGGTCAAATAATCTTTGACAAAACAGGAAAAAATATCCAGTGGAAAAAAGTCAGTCTCTTCAATAAGTGGTGCTGGGAAAATTAGACAGCTATATGTAGAAGAATGAAACTTGACCATTCTCTTACACCATACGCGAAGATAAATTCGAAATGGATAAAAAACCTCAAAGTGAGACAGGAATCTATCAAAATCCTAGAGGAGAACATAAGCAGTAACCTCTTCGAAATCAACCACAGGAACTTCTTTTAGGACATGTCTCCAAAGGCAAAGGAAACAAAAGCGAAAATGAACTTTTCGGACTTCATCAAGATAAAAAGCTTCTGCACCACGAAGGAAACAATCAATAAAACAAACAGGCAACCCACAGAATGGGAGAAGATATTCGCAAATGACACTACAGACGAAGGTCTGATATCTAAGATCTATAAAGAACTCCTCACACTCAACACCCACAAAACCAATAATCACATTAAAAAATGGGCAGAAGACATGAACAGACACTTCTCCAAAGAAGACATACAAATGGCTAACAGACACATGAAAAAATGTTCATCATCTTTAGCCATCAGGGAGATCCAAATCAAAACCACACTGAGATACCACCTTACACCAGTTAGAATGGCCAATATCAACAGGACAGTAAACAACAAATGTTGGAAAGCGTGTGGAGAAAGGGGCACCCTCCTACACTGTTGGTGGAATTGCAAGGTGGTACAGCCACTTTGGAAAACAGTGTGGAGATTCCTCAAGAAGTTGAAAATAGAGCTACCCTATGACCCAACCATCTTAATCCTGGGTATTTACCCCAAAGAAGCAGATGCATTACAAAGAAGGGCCACATGGACCCCAATGTTCATAGCAGCAATGGCCACAATTGCCAAACTGTGGAAAGAACCAAGATGCCCTTCAACAGATGAATGGATAAAGAATATATGTTACATATACACGATGGAATATTATGCCTCCATTAGAAAGGACGAATATTCAACTTTTGTATCCACATGAATGGGACTGGAAGAGATTATGCGGAGTGAAATAAGTCAAGCAGAGAGCCAATTACCTTATCGTTTCACTTACATGCTGAGCATAAAGAAAAACATGGAAGGCATTGTGAGAAGGAAGGGAAAGGTGAATGGGGGGAAACCAGAGGGAGAGATGAACCATGAGAGATTGTGGACTCTGAGCAAGAAACTGAGGGTTTAGGAGGTTTGGGGTGGGGGGCTGGGCGAGCCTGGTGGTGGGTATTGAGGAGTACATGTATTACATGGAGCACTGGGTGTGGTGCATGAACAATAAATCTTGTAACACTGAAAAAATAATATAAACATTTTTGGGGGAAAAATCAGGTTTGTATGGGCTTTTGTGCCATTGAGTTATATGAGTTTTTAAAAATTATATTTTGGATATTAATCTCTTATTAGATACTTGATTTACAAGTATTTTCTCCAGTTACATAAGTTACCTTTTCATTTTGTTGATGGATTATTTTTTTTTTTTGCTGTGCAGTTTTTTTTTAATTTAATTTTTCAGAGTCCCAAGATTCATTGCTTATGCACCACACCCAGTGCTCCATGCAATACATGCCCTTCTTAATACCCACCACCAGCCTCACCATCCCCCAAAATCCCCCCTTCCAAACCCCTCAGTTTGATTCTCAGAGTCCATAGTCTCTTTTTTTAGATTAATATAGTCCTACTTATTTATTTATTTTTTTTGTTGCTTATGCTTTTGGTGTCATACCCAGTAAATTACAGCCAAGGCCACAATTTCAAGGTCAACATCATCCTCCCTGGTGAAAGATTGAAAGATTTTCCTCTGATATAAGGAGCAAGATAAGAGTTCTTTCTTTCACCACTCTTATTCATCATAGCCAGAGCAATCAGGCAAGATAAAAATAAGTAAATAAATAAATAAATAAATAAATAAGCAAACAAACAAATAACTAAATAAATAAAATCATCCAAATACAAAAAAGTAGTAAAATTGTCTTTGTTTGCAAGATGTAACCTTATTTATAAAAAATCTTTATTTTTTTAAAGATTTTATTTATTTATTTGACAGAGAGAGAGATCACAAATAGGCAGAGAGGCAGGCAGACGGAGAGGAGGAAGCAGGCTCCCTACTGAGCAGAGAGCCCGATGCGGGGCTTGATCCCAGAACCCTGAGATCATGACCTGAGCCAAAGGCAGAGGCTTAAACCACTGAGCCACCCAGGCGCCCCTATTTATAAAAAATCTTAAAGACTACACCAAAAAACTGTTAGAATGAATTAACAAATTCAGTAAACCATGTAGAACTTTGTGTAGAGCACAAAATCAACAGAGAGAAAATAGTTGTGTTTCTATACACTGACCACAAAACATCTGAAAAAGAAATTTAGAAAACAATGTCATTCACAATAGTGTAAAAAAACAAAAATGCTTCAGAATATGGGGTGCCTGGCTAGCTCAGTCAGTTAAGCATCTGATTTGATTTCAGCTCAATTCATGATCTCAGGGTCCTGGGATTGAGCTTTGCATTGGGCACCCCTCAGGAGGGAATCTGCATGTCTCCTTCTCCCTCTGCCTTTCCTGCTGTTTGCTTTCTCTCTTTCTTAAATAAACAAATAAATCTTTAAAAAACAATACTTAGGGACAAATTAAACCAAGGAGGTAAAGTTCTATACACTGAAAATTATAAAACTTTGATTAAAATATTGAAGAAGAGAAACAAAAGGAAAGATATCTCATGTTTATAGATTAGAAGAATAAATGTTGTTAAAATGTCGATATTATCCAAAGCCATCTATAGATTCAAGTCAATCCTTATCAAAATTCTAATCGTATTTTTTATAGAAATAGGAAAAAAATGTAAATTTTGTATGCAACCACAAAATACCCAGAATAGCTAAAGCAATTCTGACAAAGAAGAAGAAGCCAGAGAAATCACACTTCATGATTTCAAACTATATTACAAAGCTGTGGTAGTAAAAAAAATATGGTACTGGCATAAATATAGACACATAAAGTAATGGAACAAAATCAAAATTCCAAAAATAAACTCCTGTATATAGAGTCAAGTGATATTTGACAAAAAAACCAAAAATACTGAATATGGAAAGGATATTTTCTTCAGTATATTGTGTTGGGAAAACTGGATAACCACATGTAGGGGAATATAACTGGACCTTTATCTTACATTACTCACAAAAACAAACTCAAAATTGATTAGAGAATTAAACATAAGACCAAGACCTGCAGGTTTAGAACACTTATAAAATTACATTAAAAAATTATTAGACATTGGTCTTGGCATACATTTCCTGGATGACACCAAGTCTTTTTATTATACCCCCAAAATGTTTATAAATGATTTATGAAGACTTTACCTTTTTTACTCTATGATTTTTAAAATGACTTCAAGGGTCTTGGATAGGCTAGGCTGGAAATGTCCAAAATAGAAGCAAACAGAATGAAGGAAATTGGAATCCTTTTTTTAAAAGTTTAAGTTTAAAGAAATTTATTCTTTATTCTGGGAAGGGAAGACTCTGGATATATGATACTTTTTCAAATATTTAGAAAGGTGTCCTTTGGACATATGATTCTTTTTTTCCTTAGTGGTTTTCCACACAGATCCAATGACTTTGTATTTAATATTGTAATGGCCAATGGTTAAATAAAAGCCATATATTCCAGTCCCTTACTTCTAGTGAAGTGTCTACTGTCAATCTTAGAAGCAATCAACTAGTTTGCTATTTTGAGCTATGAAGTGAGGATGGGGGAAGAGCAGAAGAGGTGGTATACCAAGCTGTATTGCTCATTTATATCTCATTGTGAATGAATCATTGGAAATATTTCTACATGAAAACTGAATTTAATGGAAAAATTGGACAAAACATAGAAGAAAATTAAGTGCCCATATGTAGGAGAAAACAGGGGAAAAGGGTGCTAAAAATATCAGAGGGAAACTAAGATCCAGCTCTAATTTAACACAACTCTGCAACAATAAATTTGTTGGAAGGCTCCCCATTGTTTAGAGAATCAAAACTCATAGGATTGGTATGCCAGATCATTTCTGGTTTTTTCTCCACTTTCCATTCTAATATTATATCCCATGCTTTACCTTCATAGCTATTGTCCCTCATTCCAGCTAAACTACCTTTTGTTTATTGTAAGTACATATACTTTAATTCTGTACTTTGCTCCTGTTGTCCTACCTAATCTGTATGTAAAATTCTTACCCATGTTCTGTAAAAGCTAGGCAAAACACTACCTTAACAACCCAGCTTTCTATAACCTGTTCTTTCTGACCATACCTCCCAGCTCACTGACTTATCAATACTTTTCCCTTTTTCTGATCAAAAAGGATACTGTTTTTACATCTTACTTATGTTAGTTATGCTTTCTTCTTTGTGTCCTTGTATTTTAGTATTAAGTTGAACTATGTGAAATTGTTAATACTCGACCATTTTTTACTAATATAAGCAGAATTTACATGATTCAACTTAATATATGACTAATCTCTCCTACAAAACTGTAAGCTTTATGAATTCCTCTAAAGTGTGTACCTAGTGCTCCCTCTAATTATCCTTCCAGCATGGTATTATTTGTTGAAACGAATGACTGTATTATGTTCAAAGTGGGCCCCAATGTTCAGGAATTCTCAGGTTGAGCCATTTAAGTGGGATTTTTTTTCTTCTGAAGATTGATAACTAAAGAGACTCTATAGTCTCTGAATAAAGTGGCTGAATCAAAATAAGACAAATTTACACATTACTCAGTAAAGTTATATGATCCCTAAAGGTAACTCCAACTTTAAGATTTTATTATTTTAATTGCCAAACTCTCTTGGTGTATAATTTGGTGGCTGCCTCCTTAGCATATTTCAACTGGACTTCATATTCCAACAAAGTTCTTACTCTTTTTAGTTTTTATTATGTAGAGCTTTCTCCCAGGGGCAAGTTTCACCTTGATTATAAACACTGACTGTCAGTTATTTATTTTTAGTCCCTTATTTGCTATGGCAATCATCATCCATTTTTAAATGCCCTGTTTAGTTGTATTTTCCTTTCAAGTAGTTATACCAGTGTCTATAACAAAGATTTCAAGTTTTTATTTCATTATTTTCTGTACTCTCAATACACAGTACCTGACACATCATAAAACCCTGAGATAATTAATGTTTATTAAAGGAAGAAATAAAAGATAAAAGGAAGTTAAGGAAAGAAGGAAAGAAAGGAGGAAGGAATGATGACATTCCAAAGATTCATTATCTATTAAGTTAAACCTCTTTTAGCCAGTCTGCAATTTTGTTTTGGTTCATCAGTTTAGGTTGGAATCCTTAGAAAGAATTTAAAATGTAAACTTAGAGGCAATGGAATTAGATGGTTTCCATTTGTCTTCTCAGTGCCAGGATAAAGGTAGTAGTAAGATTTCTCCTGTGATAAATAGAACACTAAGGAAAATCAACTTTTAGGATACAGGACAAAAGAAGAGATATCACTGAGAAACATCTCATAAATGAAAGCAGAAAAGATTTTGGCATGAGAGCTGAGCAACGGAAGATTGACGATCTGCTTATCTGCAGGAAAAAAAAAAATCTTAACTATAAAAGCAAGCAAGCAGATTGCTGCCGCTCAGGCTCCAAGCCTCTAGGGCCATGGTTACTGCATATCTTCCCCTCCTCCACTTTCAACGTATGGAACAATCTCAAGAATGCAGGAAATAATTAATAACCTCTGAAATTATTAGCGGTATATTCGGAACACAGGATCCCGCAAAGCATAGCAAAGGCAGGCAGAGGATTGTTTTTTTCCCCAGGCCAAATGTCTCTCAGAAAGTTCTTCCCAATGGACAGATCAGTGAAATGCTGACTCAAGAAGGCTGCGCTCTGGCTTACATAAGTTTTATTAGGTCATCTAGTCATTCATTGGCCTTTTGGTCTGGAGATTAATAATGCATGACTAAGAAGAAAAATATCTCCCTTTGGAGAAAAAAATGAATTTCTGTCAATCAATCCTTTTTATTTCAAGTTGAATAAATTTTCTTTTTTTTCCCTTTTTTAAAATATTTTATTTATTTATTTGACAGAGAGAGATTACAAGTAGGCAGAAAGACAGACGGAGGGGTGGGGAAGCAGGCTCCCTGTTGAACAGAGAGCCCAATGCGGGGCTGGATCCCAGGACCCTGAGATCATGACCTGAGCCAAAGGTAGAGGCTTTAACCCACTGAGCCACCCAGGCACCCCAGGTGGAATAAATTTTCTCAAGAAGGGCATACTCCTGCCACAGGAGTGGCAATCCCAGCAATGTTGATTAAGGACACAGTTTTGGACTTTTTAATTCAGCACCTTCAATTTGCTTCAAGTAGAGTTCTGCAGATAGAAAAGATGCACAGTATATATGTAGAAATATGATACTCTTATATTGATATGTTATTTCCCAGTGACATAACTTATCTTGCATTATAAGACTAACAAAGGACTCATAGGCTGCAAAACAAGAGACTTCCATCTTCTTCCATTTATGAAATTACAAATTACCATTTTTTCCCCAAATATGTTTATTTTATTTTTTCACTGTTACAAGATTCATTGTTCATGCAATGAGTGCCCTACTCAATACCCACTACCAGGTTCACCGAACCCCCTACACCTCCATCCAAAACCCTCAGTTTGTTTCTCAGAGTCCACAGTCTCTCATGGTTCAACGTCCCCTCCAATTTCCCCCCATTCACACTTCCTTTCCTTCTCACAATGCCCTCCATGTTTTTCTTTATGCTCAGCACTTAAGTGAGACCAGAAGATAATTGGCTCTCTCTGCTTGACTTACTTCACTCCGCATAATCTCTTCCAGTCCTGTCCATGTTGATACAAAAGTTGGGTATTCATCCTTTCTGACGTAGGCATAATATTCCATTGTATATATGGACCATATCTTCTTTATCCATTCATCTGTTGAAGGGCATTTTGGTTCTTTCCACAGTTTGGCAATTGTGGCCATTGCGGCTATGAACATTGGGGTACATGTGGCCCTTCTTTGTACTGCATCTGCTTCTTTGGGGTCAATTCCCAGTAGTGCGATTGCAGGGTCATAGGGTAGCTCTATTTTTAATTTCTTGAGGAATCTCCACGCTGTTTTCCAAAGTGGCTACACCAGCTTGCAATCCCATCAACAGTATAAGAGGGTTCCCCTTTCTCCACATCCTCTCCAGCATTTGTTGTTTACTGTCCTGTTGATTTTGGCCATGCTAACTGGTGTAAGGTGGTATCTCAGTGTGGTTTTGATTTGACTCTCCCTGATGGCTAAAGATGAAATTACAAATTACCATTTTTAAAAAATACCTTCAATACTGATAGGCAATTATATATGTTATGTATGTATTATATATAATTATTATTGAATATATATATTCTAATTGAGCACTCAGAGTATGTAGGTGAAAATTCTTTATCTTTTCTAGGAAGAGAGGCAATCTTTCCTTTTAATTATAGAGTCTGAGTTTATAGATCACATCTAATCTTTCAGGTTTTTTTCCTCCACACTATGTCTGATTCTGTATTGCATCTTATGGATTGTATTGTTTTCTACATTTCAAGATAAGTGCATGTCATATTGACCTTTAGTGGAACCCAGAAATAGGAATGTAAACCAAAACTGGAGAGGGATAGCACAATTTAGGACTAGAATAAAGAGATCTTAAGAGTATTAGAATCCAAGGGAAATAAAATACCAGGCATTAGGATGATGTCAAGAGTTAATAGTAGACACAGAACCAGGAACAAGAGAAAAATAAGGCAGCGGTCATATCCAGGCAATAGGTCAAAACACTGTAAATAATCTGTAGAGTATACACAAAGTACCCAAAACAGTAATTGAAGTAAAATTCACCTCCAACTGAAAGTTTCCCTATAGTGGACAGCAATGGCCAGCTTACCTACAGCAAGAAGGACTAATAAGTTGTATCTGTGCAGCAACTTATGCTTGGAAGAGATTGAGTTTGTTCTAGAAGTACACAAATCCATTATGCTATCTATTTACCATCTGAATAACTATCTTGAAGCCAGGCCTTCATAGACTTATTGATCTATTCATAACAGCCAATTCAAGTACTACCCTTTGCTTATTTTTTAATTAAAATATAATGTATTATTTGCCCCAGGGTACATGTCTGTCAATCGTCAGGCTTACACATTTCACAGCACTTACCATAGCACATACCCTCCAAAATGTCCACAAGCCAGCCATCCTATCCATACCCCACAGCCTCCCAGCTGCCCTTAGTTCATTTCGTGAGTCTAGGAGTCTCTTATGGTTTGTCTCCCTCCCCATCCCTTCCTGTTTCATTTCTCTCCCCCACCCCCCCAAACTCCCACCTTGCCTCTCAAATTCTTCATATCAGAGAGATCATGTGATAATTGTCTTTATCTGACTGATTTCACTTAGCATAATACCCTCCAGTTCCATCCATGTCATTGCAAATGGCAAGATTTCATTTTTTCTTGATGGCTGCATAGTATTCCATTGTATATATATACCACTTCTTCTTTATCCATTCATCTCTTGATGGACAACTAGGTTCTTTCCATAGTTTGGCTATTGTGGACATTGCTGCTACAAATATTCGGGTGCACGTGCCCCTTTGGATCACGACATTTGTATCTTTAAGGTAAACACCCAGTAGTGCGATTGCTGGGTAGTAGGGTAGCTCTATTTTCAACTTTTTGAGGAACCTCCATACTGTTTTCCAGAGTGGCTGAACCAGCTTGCATTCCCACCAACAGTGTAGGAGGGTTCCCCTTTCTCCACATCCTTGCCAACATCTGACTGTTTCTTGACTTGCTTATTTTAGCCATTCTGACGGGTGTGAGGTGGTATCTCACTGTGGTTTTGATTTGCATTTCTCTGATGCTGAGTGATGTGGAGCACTTTTTCATGGGTCTGTTGGCCATTTGGAAGTCCTCTTTACAGAAATGTCTGTTCATAGCTTCTGCCCATTTCTTGATTAGATTATTTGTTCTTTGCTGTTGAGTTTGAGAAATTCTTTATAGATTCTGGATATTAGCACTTTATCGGATATGTCATTGGCGAATATCTTCTCCCATTCTGTGCATTGTCTTTTGCTTTTGTTGACTGTTTCCTTTGCTGTGCAAAAGCTTTGGATCTTGATGAAGTCCCAATAGTTCATTTTTGCCCTTGCTTCCCTTGCCTTTGGAGATGTTTCTAGGAAGGAGTTGCTGCGGCTGAGGTCGAAGAGGTTGCTGCCTGTGTTCTCCTCCAGGATTTTGATGGATTCCTGTCTCACATTGAGGTCTTTCATCCATTTTGACTCTATTTGTGTGTGTGGTGTAAGGAAATGGTCCAGTTTCATTCTTCTGCATGTGGCTGTCCAGTTTTCCCAACACCATTTGTTGAAGAGACTGTCTTTTTTCCACTGGATATTCTTTCCTGCCTTGTCGAAGATCAGTTGACCATAGAGTTGGGGGTCCATTTCTGGGTCCATTTCTGGGTTCCAATCAATTCTGTTCCATTGATCTATGGGTCTGGTTTTGTGCTAGTACCACATTGTCTTAATTATTATAGCTTTGTAATAGAGCTTGAAGTCTGGAATTGTGATGCCACCAACTTTGGTTTTCTTTTTCAGCATTCCTCTGGCTATTCGTGGTCTTTTCTGGGTCCATATAAGTTTTAGGATTATTTGTACCTTTCTTTGAAATAAATTGATGGTATTTTGATAGGGATTGCATTAAATGTGTAGATTGCTTTAGGTAGAATAGACATTTTCACAATATTTGTTCCTCCAAACCATGAGCATGGAATGTTTTTCCATATCTTGGTGTCTTCCTCAATTTCTTTCATGAGCACTTTGTAGTTTTCTGAGTACGGATTCTTTGCCTCTTTGGTTAGGTTT
>JAQQSY010007218.1:0-10584 GCA_028646535.1 Procyon lotor
TTTTTTTTTTTTTTAAGTAGGGACTTGAACTCAGGACCCTGAGATCAAGACCTGAGCTGAGATCAAAGCTAGACACTTAACCAACTGAGCCACCCAGGAGCCCTTATCTTCCGTTTTCACAAACACTTCTGAGTATAGCTCACACACGATGTCACATTAGTTTTAATGTGCAGTGACATGATACAATTTCTCTACCCACTATGCTGTGCTCCCTAAAACAAGGTAACACTCCTGTTGGAGAGGGTAGGGTAAGTTTGTGAATGATCATGGAGAGTAGAACATACTTCTTGGAAAACATCTTTAGTAATGGACATTGAGAAACTTAGGAATAACTGGCCCACTAATTTTCAGTTAGATCAGCTGCCCTAAGGGAAGCAAGATTTTATGTAATCAAGTTTCCATAATTTGAAAAGGTTTAAATTAATAAAGCATAACAACAAGTCAGAATATTATGCAGGCTTGAGAAAATCGTGGGGCTTTAGAACAGTAGAAATTTGTGGAAATGGATGCAGGAGAATAACCAAAAACATTACAACTTTGAAAAGGAAGAGGATGCACATCACATGTACTTAATGATTCCTGTTTAGTAAATGGGAATGCAAATAATCACAAAAAACGGGGAAAGAATATAGCATTTTTTTCTATAGATAGCGAAAGGTGGTGAATTTTGCACCCTCTTCATAATCGTCGAAATTTCTACAATTCAGCATCAGGTGTGGTAGAGCTTCCCTGAGAACCAAACCCAGGTTTAAAAGCATCCATCAATAATGATATATGCGAGGTATTCCATCACTCATTTTTCTAACACCCCTCTGTAGATCTCTTCTTAGGTAACCTGGCTTTTAATATCCTCCATCAGTTTCACTAGATACTTCCACTAATCTTCTCTAATTCCTGTATTTGTGATTAGATTTTTTCTTAAGACACCCCCAGCTTCCTCTGATAACTTGGGCTTAATGTTAGCTAGACAGCTTCAGGAAATGTGGCATGCTCCTTGAGCCCTTCATATTCATGAGGGGAGCTGGCTCTCCTTAGCCTTTTGCCTTACTTGCTGCCACATCCGGTAAGCTCACTCCTCAGGGGAAGAGGTATGCGGCTTGTGGCTCTAGTGTCTCTGGATCTTTCTTTTCTACTTGCGGCGTCACTCCGTGATTCCTCATCAGACTTCAGTGAGCTGATCCCTGAGTTTTGGGTAAATCTTGTCCCAGTGACAAGATTCTTGGGCTCCCCTCTTAGCCTTTCGAATGCTGGCTCCTAATGAGCCCCTTGTCCAGCCTTCTCTCGCCTTCTTGGTTTCCGTTGGGCTTCTGCAGCCCTGCTCGGCCCCTCGGCTACCCCGTGCCATACCATTCGTCTGTTGCCCACCTGCCTGCGAAGTTTTCCTGTCCTACGCAGTGTTCGTGTGCTTTGGGTATGATGTTGAATGATATTTCTTGTTACCAAAACCCTCTGATTTGAACAGAGGTAGGTCCGTGAGCAAATATTTGGGAAGCAGTGTATTAATAATGGTCAAATGAGAAGACCTTGACAAAATGCTGTCTCTTAGGTCTCTTTTCCACCTTTCCAGCTTGCTGACTGTGCGTAGGTGCTGTGGGTGGTCGTGGGAAGGCTCCTTCGATGGCAGAACCCAGTAGCAGTCATCTTGTCATCTTGTGCTGTGTGCAAAGCACAGCCGGCTCCGTCCTCCTGGGACTGAGATGTGTTTGCTGCTTGGAACACCGTGTCTGCTGGGATAATGACTGTGTTGGTTGTGCATCACGACACCTGATGGACTCCAGCAAGAAGGGATCCTCATCCGGTCATGGGGAGAGAGGGCAGAGGTCAGCTAACACATCCCACAGATGGGTTCACAGAGAGCCCCAGTGACCCATCTCCCCTGGCTCTGCAGTCTTCATAAGCTACAGTGCCTTGCTGACTCCTTTAGCCTTTTTTTTTTTTTTTCTTTTTTAAGAGGCTGATTTGCATCCCTTTGGAGGGGAAAAAAAATCACCCAAGTCAAATAAATTCTCCCAGAGGCACTTTTCGGAGCAAGCCCATTAGGTGCCCTTGGCCTAAGGGTGAATGAAACTCATTATGACCCTTCCAAGATTCACTTGCGCAGCTAAATAACTATAGTTCTTACCACTACATCAGGAAGCCGTGAAATCCCAAAAGGTCCAGATTGTTTCCTTCAGATCAGTGAACTCAATAGATGGTCCCGTGTGCACACAGACGCATCCTAAGCCCAACTCATTCGCCGAGAGTGTGGCTTGGCCTTCTCTCCACGGGATTTTAATCACGTATGGAAAAATGTCTGCTCTCTCTCCTATGGACTGTTCAGCGCTTGGTGTATTCCCAGGGCTTCAGAGAAAGGTTGGGAAGGATGTCACTACCCATTCCTGTGGCTCTTTGTGTTAACATGGTATCCAGCTTGCACCCAGTTGGTTCTCAAAAATTAGTTCTTAAATAAGAAACTAACTCTGTGACCAGGTTAGGCAAGCATATACACCAATGAGGATAGCTAAAAAAGTGCATGAAGGTTGTAAAAGCATGAGACAGTACGGTACTCTGCAAATGTGGTCCCCGATGGCAGCATCAGAATTACCTGGAAACTTAGAAATGCACATTCCAGTTCCGTCTGCATCCAGAGAACCAGCAGTGCTGGGGACTGGGACCCAGCAAACTGTGATGCGTGTGCAGATTTAAGGCACACTAACCGAGTGACTAGAATCTATTGTTTCTAAAAAGGATTACAAAGTTACACATTCTAAAGTTACCTATTCATTAACTTTTCTGAGCATTTGGAGAATGTGTGATTGACAAAACTGTATTGGAAACAAAAACAATTCTGGCCCCCAAATCCTATAGCCATAACTTAATTTTTCTAATATTGAAGGATTCTTTCATACTTTAAAACAACTCACAGTTTTAAAAGTCACAATGGGTCTATTGGGAAATGTCCCTATGGACTGGTGTTGGGTTAATAGGAAATTAATCTTTTGTTTTTTTTTTAAAGATTTTATTTATTAGAGGGAAAGAGAGGGAAAGCACAGAGAGAGGGAAAAGCAGACTCCCCACTGAGCAGAGAGGCCAATGTGGGGCTCGATCCCAGGACCCTGATATCAATGACGTAAGCTGAAGGCAGACACTTAAAACAACTGACCCACCTAGGCACCTGAGATTGTTAGGAATCTTATTTGTGAAGATGGATTGCCAAAGCAGGGGTGTGCTGAACCTATAGGACAGGATTATCATAAATAAATCCAAGAGAGAGAAAGTAGAAAACCTGAACTTTCACCATATACACATGTTTCTAATGGCTTTAGTTAAGATAGGACAAAGACCAATGAAAAAATGACCTTTGCGTACAAATCAAAGTGAATTTTTTTTAAGATTCTAGAGGAAAGGTAAAGAATGTCAAATTAAAAATGAAAAACTGTATAAACTAACGTATTGCCAGTTTTCTTGCTCTGAGTACACTTGTAATGGCAACAATCACTAAGGTCTGCCTGTTTGGCGTTTTTCTGAAGCTCACTTCAGAATCTGTGCCCGAGCTGCCTTTCATCTCCATGACAACAGCGGAAGGGATCGGTTGCCCTCCGTGGTTTGGCACAGGGAGAAAAAGGAGATGAAAAGAAATTAAGTAACTTGTTCAAAGTCTTTTTAGCTAATAACAGTGCAGTTAGGACTCATGATAAATTCTGAAATCAAGTTGGGATTTTGTAGGAAACAACTCTTTGTACATAAGCATGTGTCTGAAGGAAAGGACTTATAAATCACTGCGCTTAGAGTCTGAATGCAGGCTGTGTCAAGAGCCATTTTAGACAAAAGCATGCATACACATGAAGCTCGCTGGATTGGGGCTGGGGTAGAGGTAGAGATGGGGAAAAAGATGCAAAATGAAGCCCTTAAGAAGGTGAAGTCTGGGAGATCCCAAGAAAGCAGGTAGATGTTAATAACTAGAATCTGGGGGGGGGCGGGGGAAATTAGCAGCAAAGTGCTGCATTTTTTCCCAAGGGATACTAAGTCACTTAGAAAAACAGACTAAGAAGGAAATATAAACCATGGCCTCGCCACGGCCTCAAAGACCCTACACCGTCTGGTCCCTTCCTGATCTTCTTGACTCCTTTTCCAACTTCTCTTCCTCTATCCACTAGACGTGGATAGAGCTCTGGGATGGACCTGTGCTTTACTCACCATTACGATGGCTTGCCTCCCTGAGGCTGGCCGTGCTCCTGCCTCACGGCCTTTGCACTTGCTCTTTGATCTTCTTCCTTAATAACCTGTGTGTTGATTTTAGCCCTAACTAGAACATTTTTAATGTTACATGTAATACTGTTTTTGTTTTTATTTTAATGCCAAATCATTATTTTCTAGAACATAGAAATGTAATTTATATTGGGATATTGATCTTTTGTAAACTTTGCTACACTTAGAGTTTTAAGAGGGTTTTTTTTTTTTTGAGTGTCAATTTCATAGACTAGGCACGTGCATTTGAGATAATGTATATTATACTATTTTTGGTGCGGTGTTCTCTAAATGTCAGTTAGGTCAAGTTGGTTAATAATGTTGTTCAACTCTTTATTTCCTTCTCAATTTTCTGTGTACTTTTTCTATCAATTATTGAGAAAGGAGTGTTTAAATATTTGACTATAATTGTAGGTTCGTCTATTTCCTTTGCAGTTCTCTTAGTTTTATCTCCATGTATTTTGAAGCTCTGTTATTAGTTGGATAAAGGTTTAGAATTACGTACTCTTGGCACATTTTTCATTACGACTGCTTTATCATTATGAAGTGACCCTTGTCTGTCCCTGGTACATTTTTTTTTTCCTCTAAAATCTGCTTTGATACCTTTTCCATACTACTAATTATAAAAATGTCTACGTATGTAATGTGAGTTGCTTATAGTTACCCTAAAGTGAGGTCTTGCTTTTTTGTCCAATCTGACAGTCTCTGTCTTTAATAGCATGCTTATTAGATGACTTAAACTTAGTGTGGTTATCTTTATGTTTGGGTTTAAATTCACCATCTTGATCATTGCTTTATATTAGTCTGATCTGGTATTTGCTTTTTTCCTTTTTTTGTAACTTGGATTGTGTCTTTATGTCACGCTGTCGTCATTGTCAGTTTATTAGTTACAATTACTTATTTTATTATCTCAGAGGTTACTTCGAGTAAGTAATGCAAATCATCATTTCAGCCTACCCAATTGATAGACTGTTTTTGCATATAGTAAAGGCCTATTTTAGCTTTCCCAATTCAGAGATAAAGCTGAAAGAGCAGTGAGGTTGCTTGTGCATGGTGAGAAAACTCGGTTGGGGCTGACATAGGAATTCTAGTGTACTGACCCCAGACTCTGTTTTTCCTGCAATTTAACGCTTGAATGAGTGTCCCAAGGTAACTTCTTTGGAGAATACCAAATCACCAAAACTGGAAACACCTATGGGGAAAAAGTTGGGATTACTTTTTTTGATTAGAAAAATAAAGGTTTTAAACATCCCATAGAAGAGCTTTAAAATGTCCTCGCCGACCACTTGGGTCAGCATCACATGTGAGCATCAGGTAAACCATTGGAGATAAATGTGTGAGCCTGCTTTTCAGTTGAGACCCTGGAGCGGAGTTTGGATTCCTTTGGCTTTTCACATTAGTCACTCTGGAAGAGCAGTTCACATCCCATAAATCACATCCAGACTGTGACTTGTAGGGTCGTCTGGAGTTGTATTTACTCATCTTATTCTGTGTAGCAGAATTAAAGAATATCAGAGATGTCAGGATGGTACTAGCTTTGTTGGGGTCTGGTTACGTAAAATTGAATGTGAGACCTATGTTTACTTCTTGTACTTAAAAGGATTGTACAATTAATCTATTAATACACTACATTTGGGCAGATCAGCTTTCATGTTCCCTGTATCAGAGGAAAAGAGGAAATATATATTTTTTATTTTTTATTTTTATTTATTTATTGGAAATATATATTTTTTAAAGACTTACTTGAGAGAAAGAGAGTGTAGGGTGGGGAAGGGGCAGTGGGAAAGGGAAAGGGAGTCCCAAGTCTAGTTTGTCCTATGCACAGAGCCCAATGTGGGGCTTGATCTCATGACCCTGAGATCACAACCTGGGCTCAAACCAAGAGTCAGTAGTTTAACTGAGTGAGCCTTGCAGGTGCCCCAAGGACAATACTCTATCAGTGATGGAAATCAACACGTCAATGCTGCTTTTTAATACTATTAAGACATAAATAGGAACCAATATTTATTGAAATTCAAAATAAATTTTTGAATTTCCACAAGTCTCGTAGATACGTGTTCCTGACTATAATTGCATTTGTGTCCAGCTTTACTCCAGGTATTACATATTTATACAAGATTAAAATGAAATGCCCTTTTGGATATTTAAACACCACTTTTTTTCCCCTTCTAATTCATGAGCTCTAAATAGCAGTTACTTAAACCTCTGAGCCTATGAGACAGGTCATAAATGTAATCAGTTGTTGTAACTAGTGGAGTTTCTACTGTACTCTGGTTGAAGAAAATAAGTAGTAGAATTCTTAGGCTAAAACAGTTTGTCAGACCAGGCATTTATGTTTATACATATGTATGTAATTTTCCAGAACGATGCCAGAATGCCCAGTTTTTCTTCCTGTATTTAAAAGAATGTTTTGGGGCACCTGGGTGGCCTAGACCCCTTGAGTGCATGACTCTTGAACTCTGCTCAAGTCGTGATCTCAAAGTCAAGAGTTCGAGTCCCATGTTGGGCTTCACATTAGGCATGGAGCCTACTGAATGAATGAATGAACAAAAGAATATTTCATTGAAATAGACTGAAAATGTAAAGTTTTAACTACTGCTTTATAACTAGAAGAATTTTAAGACTTTGTTGCAAAGTCATGTGACAATATCTAATCAGCTTCCCTTGAAAGTACATAATACACCGTGGGAGAGCAAAAGTGACTGTAGTTCGGTGGTTCCCAAACTACAGTAATGGCTGCGTTGTGCATGGGTGAAGGGTCATCACAAACAGGCCACGCAAGACAAGGGCAAGAAGCGTTTCATGGTGGGCACATGAGGAAGGAGATGGGACGGCAAAAGGACAATGAGAGGACAGAAAAATGAGTCCACTAAGCATGGTTCGACCACTCTTGCTGTATAGCTCTCTGTGTGGCTGCTGACGGCCTTTTCCATATGGTTTCATAAAAATAATAACCTCTCCATTTTCTGCAGTGCAGTTGGGATAGGTGGTTAGTTGGCAGTTTCACGCTCTTGTTTCATTAAAAGAGACACATTCTTAGTGTTTTTTGCACTTCAGTTTCCGAAAATGGCTTTATTTCAGAGTGGTGGCTCTCTTCCGTCCTGGACTCGATGATGGCACGTGATTGCCCTGCATGTGCACCTGAGGGGAATGTGTTGTGTCCCATCCTAGGGATGGGTGGCTTTGGCTTTGTTTCCTAAAATGGGCTTTGGATTGGCAGATCATTTGGGTGAATGATAATACAAAAACTCGGCAAAACTGAAATAAAATATTTGTTTAGGAAAAGCAAGAATGCAAGGTGAAATTTTATAGAGGATTAATAGCAAAAGATTGTGTTTGATTGATGATAATAATTAAGAGTATTTCTGAATGCTCTCGATGTTCTAGGCAACACCTTATGCTTAGTTATAAGTGGACAAATTAAAGATCCTTGCCCCAGGAACTCAAAATTTATTCTGGGAGGGAGTCAATAAAGAAGTGAACAAGCAAAAATTTAAATTTTGTATTATAATACAGTGATATTTGCATGCTATGATACAGAATAATTTAGTTGGGCTCCTATTCAAAAAGTATAGTTATGGAAAGTTCTTCAAGGAATTGCTATTTAAGCCAAGACTCGGTGATGACCAGTCTTTCATGTGAAAAATGAGCAGTATCTTTCTAGGGAAAAGAAGTAACTTGAGGAGAAGACTGGCGATGGTTAAAATTTTGCCAATTTGAGAAATGGAAAGGGAGCCAGGGTGCTGAGCTGGAGGCAGAATTAAAGTTAGGGAAAATATAGTTGAGATTATTTAGAGCTTTGTAAATTGTAGTAAGGTGTTTGAAATAGATGCCCCAAATGGGTCAGTAGGTAATGCCATTCCTTCTTTACTAATTGGTATTAATTCTGTTAATCGATATAAATTTCTGAATAAAATACTATTATTCTATATACGTTAATGGGTACCTACTTTAATGATGAGCACAAATCATCCCAGATGATCTCATGGAAAAGAACTGACGCTGTGACAGGGCTGACATAATTGAAGGGAATGAGAGTGACTTTGAAATGACAGAGACTAAGATTAAGTGGTGGAAGCAGATGTAGATCTCAGTTAATGTTTAATCTTTAACATAATTCTGTTGCATTTCAATGGATTGGAAAATAAATCCTAGATTTGTTGATGTATTAGGACGCGATGTGACCTGATAAGCTATTACTACAAAATGGTGTGTCAAGCAGGATTCAGGAATTGATGACGTAATGGAGATGGAATGGTTTTCCTTCAGTCTGGATCTCTGTTCTTCAAAAGAAGATGAAAATGAGTAGAAAATTAAAATCTTGTGAAATGCATGTGCTGTCAACCATGTAGGTGTCAAGAATGTCCCCAGTATATGGAGCGTTTGCTTCACTAGAGAGTTTGAGGGGAAGACATGCAGGCAGTATGGTCAATGTTGTGGGTGGAGCTGTCCTCGAAAGCATATTTCTATAATGACGTGTTTGCCCTACCTTCGGCCTCAAAATGTGTTTTTCCCTTGACCTTTAGGTCTTCCTATCCCCTAGGCCTGTCCCTGTGTTGAATCTTTTCAACAGCATGCTGTGTGGTATACCCCCTTCACTCTTGTCTCTAATCACTAGAACACCCGCCATGTTGGACAGACAGGAGAGAAGACACTGTCCTTCCTCACAAAGTACTGCAGCTGGATTACTGGGAAGAAATGTTTAGATGGATAATTACAGTGCAGGGGAAAAAGTTACAGTTGGTGCAGGAGACATTTAAAACATCTGAGGGTGGAATTCAGAAGAGAGAAACGTTGGGTTGGGAAGGGAGGTCGAACACATTCATGGAGGCAGCAGAATTTGAACCGACACTTGAAGAGTGGGCGTCACTTTGCAGGCTGGGAAGGAGGTCCTTGTGTGGAATGTGGTGAGCAGGGGAGAGGCATGCGTGCTCCGACCTTGGGGAGACTGGAATGATGGCTGCAAACGGATGGTTTTGACACGAGCTGGTATTAGCCAGCTCCTATGTGATCTTTATTTATCCCGTTAGCACCAAAGGACTGTTGGTTATCATCAGACATGAAGCCTACCTACTAAGATAATGATTTTGTTCTGATACGGCTCATTTCTGTCGTACTGGGGGAGCCAAGTTCCCAGTGACTCACACCTTTTTGCAGTTCACTCCCACCTTGCACCAAGGTTGGTGTCTGGGGACGAGTGTACTACAGGTGAGAGGATGGCCCTTCTGAGATGAAGTTATGCTCCTTGGTTGTGCACTTGCTGTCCCTCGGATTGCTCACTCAAGAAACAAGTCAGCTCACACGTGATGAATGGTTCTAGGGAGGGGCATACACAGGGAGGAACTGAGGCCTCCAGCCAAGTCGCATGGGGGGGTCTTAGCCGGGGATCCTAAAAGCCCAGGGCAGCCTTCAGATGACCAAAGTCCTGGCTGCCACCTTGATGCCAACCCCATGGGAGACTGAGTCAGAATGCCTCAAGGACACTGCTCCTGGATTCCTAATCTTCAGAAACTGCTGGTCTGTGTTTTCTGTTGTCAGTGCTGAGTTTTGGGGTTATTTTGTTAAGCATCAATAAATAACAAATGCAATTTCCAACACCTAGAATAATGTCCAATATATATAAATGACTATCAGTAAAGGTTTAAAATACTTGAATGAATGTTCATTTATAACTTTTTATACTAGGGACTATTTAAAAAATTTTAGATCTAAATGTATTAGATTCTGTATAGAAATCAAATTATGTTTGAAGAATTTTTAGAAATATGACTTGCAGTCATTGAATGCAGTATTTACTTATTTACTCCCCAGGTTAGTTCCTGACATTCAAATGTCGCTGTTGGCTTCAGGTTAAGATTGAATTTCAGTAGCTAGCTCCATCCCATATAAAAAAACTATGATTCTATTTTTGTTTATCACATAAGATTTTCATTTGACTCTCCAGAAGCAAATTAGAAAAATATGGCCCATGAAAGTATTAATTCTTAAATGCAAAAATCCATGATAAAGATGTAAACATAATCTATAGGCTCAATTTTTTTTTTATAAATTCTCTTCATAATTCTTTGAAATTAAAAGTTCATTGCTATGAGGATATCTGATTTAAGAACTTAAAAAACATTTTAAGGATCACAGTGAAATGGGGATACCAGGTATTACTGTATGTAAGTCTTGCTCAATCCTTTAATTTTTTAAAAGAAATTATTAGAGACTATTTCAAAACAAAATGAGGGCAAGGTATAGAGATTTCCCATGGACCCCCCTACCCCACACATGCACGGCTTCCCCCATTGTCGACATCCCCCTAGAATGGTACATGTTTCATTACTGAACCCATACTGACACATTGTAGTTACT
>JAQQSY010007219.1:0-10584 GCA_028646535.1 Procyon lotor
TGAATGGATAAAGAAGATATGGTACATATACACAATGGAATATTATGCCTCCATTAGAAAGGATGAATATCCAACTTTTGTATCAACATGGATGGGACTGGAAGAGATTATGCAGAGTGAAATAAGTCAAGCAGATAGAGCCAATTACCTTATGGTCTCACTTACATGCTGAGTGTAAAGAAAAACATGGAGGGCATTGTGAGAAGGAAGGGAAAGGTGAATGGGGGGAATCAGAGGGGGAGATGAACCATGAGAGACTGTGGTCTCTGAGCAACAAACTGGGGGTTTTGGAGGGGAGGGGAGTGGGCTTTGGGCGAGCCTGGTGGTGGGTATTGAGGAGGGCACATATTGCATGGAGCACTGGGTGTAGTGCACGTACAATAAATCTTGTAACACTGAAAAAATAAAATAAACATGTTTGGAGGGGGAAAGAATACATTCATCATGATGAAAATAAAATAAATAAAACAATAAAATAAATAAAAATAAAACTGGAAGTTGCTACCACGAGCAGAAATAAATGCTTGGAAAAGTTGGGAAATAAACAATAATGAAAGGCAGAGATTTGGTAGATCAGAATATGATTATAAATATATCAGACCATCTCATAAAAGTCGGCTCCTCCTGAGTATGTCCCTTTAGCTGATTGCTATAATACAGTTACTCTCTTGACCTTCAATACCCTGCCAGTTCCTCTGGTCCAGGGTAAGTAAGTATCCTACTTACTACTTTGTTAAATTAAGTAAGAGGAATCCATCCAACTATTCCTACTCAGTGTAAACCAAGTATAAATCTATAAATGTGCTCTAAGGCATAATGCTACTAGATGCTGAGATAATTTTTCTTTATTTTAGGTCCTCTGTTATCACAAGATGCTATATAAGAGGAAATTGGGAACAGAGATGTTCCTTTTCTGAGTTTGCTCTGTATTCTCTTGCATTGCTGCATTGTACAGCCCTAAGACACGGTAGGCCAAAAGAGGGTCAGCATTATTGATAGTGTCTTTGTTCAGAGAGCTTTATCTAAAAATCATATAGCTCTTACTATGGAACATATGACTTATACTGCCTCCTATATTGTTGAATCTAAAGATGCAGTAAATTTTTGTGTCCTCCTACTCCTTTTGGATAAATATTGACTAAGTTCTCAGGGAGATAGAAGCTGATCTAAGGTACCAATTCTATGATTCTCTATTATCTAAATTGGTGATGGCTACATTTTAATCCAGTGATTCATTGAATTCTAACTTAATGATCCCATTTATTCAGGTAATATTTATTGAATTCTAACGTTGAGTAAGTGCTTTGATACATGCTAGAGATACAAAGATGAATAAGCTAGTAGTTTGAGAGTGGAGTCTTTTGGGTTTTCCATATAAAGTATCATGTCATGTGAAGAGACAGAGTTTTACTTCTTTGCCAATTTGAATATCTTTTATTTCTTTTTGTTTTCTGATTGCTGTTGCTAGGACTTCTAGTACTATGTTGAACAAAAGTGGCGAGAGTGGGCATCCTTGTCATGTTCCTGATGTCAAAGGGAAGGCTGTTAGCTTTTCCCCATTGAGAATGACATTCACTATGGGTTTTTCATAGATAGATTTTATGAAGTTGAGGAATATTACCTCTATCCCTATACTTTGAAGAGCTTTAATCAGGAATGGATGCTATATTTTGTCAAATGTATTTTCTGCATCAATTGAGAAGACCATGTGGTTCTTCTCTCTTCTTTGATTGATTTGTTCTATCACATTGATTGATTTGCAAATGTTGAATAACTCTTGTATCCCAGGGATAAATCACATGTAGTCATGGTGAATAATATTTTTCATGTACTATTGGATCCTATTAGCTAGGATCTTGTTGAGAATCTTGGCATCCATATTCATCAGGGATATTAGTCTGAAATTTTCCTTTTTGATGGGGTCTTTGCCTGGTTTAGGGATCAGAGTAATGCTGACTTTATAGAAAGAGTCTGGAAGTTTTCCTTCTGTTTCTATTTTTTGAAACAGTTTCAGGAGAATAGGTATTATTTCTTTGTATGTTTGGTAGAACTCCCAAGGGAATCCATCAGGTCCTAGACTCTTGCTTTTTGGAAGGTTTTTGATAACTGCTTCAATCTCATTACTAGATATGGTCTATTCATGTTGTCAATTTCTTCCTGTTTCAGTCTTGGAAGATTATGGGTTTCCAGGAATGCATCCATTTCTTCTAGGTTGTTTAACTTATTGGCATATAGCTGTTGATAATAATTTCTGATGATTGTTTCTATTTCCTTGATGCTAGTCGTGATCTCTCCCCTTTCAGTCATAATTTTATAAATTTGGGTCCTCTCTCTTTTCTTTTGGATTCATCCAGCCAGTGGTTTATCAGAGCATAAGGGATAACATGAAGGACATTCAGAGAAGGAAAGGAAAAGTAAATTGGGGGAAATCATAGGGGATAAATTAGGTAAGGAAGCATGAGAGACTGTGAACTCTGAGAAACAAACTGAGGGTTTTGAAAGGGAGGGGAGTGGAGGGATGGGTAAGCCTGGTGGTGGGTATTAAGGAGGGCATGTATTGCATGGAGCACTGGGTGTGGTGCATAAACTATGAATCTTGGAACACTGACAAAATAAAATTAAATTAAAAAAAACAAAGATAAATAAGCTGTGGAGATACAGAAATGAATAAACTTCCCTCACAAAGATTATTCATCACATGAGATAATCCCATAAATGCCAACTATAATCTAATATATTCCATGCTATATGTAGAACAATGAACTAAGCATGCAAAGGAAACAATGTGAACAATGTGCTAAGGAAAAATGAGGAATACCCTACAGAGATAAAAATATTCATTTGTTCATTGATGCAACAGATATTAAAAAGTGCCTACCTACTATTAACTAGGCTTTATTCTACTTTCTGAGTTTACAGTAGAGGACATGACAGACAAAAATCACTCTCTCGGAGAGCTTACACATTCTGTAGGGGGAGACAGACACTAAACAATTTTCAAATGGTAACAAATGCTATAAAGAAAATAAAGGTGCAGCATGTCTAGATAGGAAGGCAACTTACTTGTATGAGGCACTCTTTGAGCAGAGACCAGAATTACAAACAGAAGTCAGCAGTGCAGAAAACAAAAAAACCAACAGTCAAGTCAAAGATCAAGGTCCTCCGGAAGGTACAGGCTGAACAAACAGGACATTCTTTGAGCTGAAAATTCAGTGTATCTACAGCATGATCAACAAGGAGAGTAAAGATATAAGATAAAAAGAGGTTGGGGGCGCCTGGGTGGCTCAGTCGTTAAGCGTCTGCCTTCGGCTCAGGTCATGATCCCAGGGTCCTGGGATCGAGCCCCACATCGGGCTCCTTGCTCTGCAGGAAGCCTGCTTCTCCCGCTACCACTCCCTCTGCTTGTGTTCCCTCTCTCGCTGTGTTTCTCTCTGTCAATTAAATAAAAAAATCTTTAAAAAAAAAAAAAAGAGGTTGATGGAGGTCAAATCACAAAGAGAATAATAGCAAGGAGTTTTTCTTCTATTCTAAATATAATGAAAAGCTCCTGGAGAGTTTTGAGCAGGAAAGTAACACTCTTGACTTGCATGTTTAAACTTCAGACTGATTGCTGTGTGTATAGCAGATTGTGATACAAAGTTAGAATAAAGAGGAGACCAACTGCAATAGTCTTGATAATTCAGGGTCTCATGAAAGTCAGGCCACTGTTTATGGAGGATCTGCTACTTTCTGTGGACCATCAAGATCAAGTATAAGAGAAAGACAAAGATCCTTCTGTGAACACACAGGACACAGATCTAGAGACTCAACCTGGACACGGACAATCATCATATGGGTGCAGAGCAAGCAGACATCAAAGATCCAGTTTTGTTCATCCAATCAGGCCAGGGAGAATGAAGGACAATCAGAAGATTCAGAGAGAGCATAAGCACCAACTCATGAACAGTGGATGTAGACACGTGAAATGTGGGTCTAGCACTTAGGAAGACAAGGAGATAGGGCCATACAGTCAGAATTCCATTGGGACCAGAAAGCCACTCATGGACAGTCAAGATTCAACGCAACAAGCAGACAAGCCTCTCACTAGGGGCAGACAGGAAAGTACACTAGATACTGTGGATCTCATCATGACTAGACATCCACCAAAGGAGTTTGGGTCCACCAATGAGGAATTTAGGTCTAGCACAACAGGAAGATGTGTCAAGCCACCAACAATCAGAAAAAAGCTCCAGACACTCAGGGTCAGCTTATAGACAAACTTTATCTACACAGTCTGATCCTAGTAAAAAATAGACAGTGTGGACTGACCAATATTGTCAGTTTAGAGGTGATGAAGGATATTCCAATGGATAGTTAACATCAACCCATGGACAGTCTGAGGAGAGCCACAGACAATTGGAACTTAATAAGATAAGCCAAAAGGTATCCATCCATGAATATTCTGATGACAAATCATGAAATTCAGGTCTAGTCATAAACAGATGATGTCAACCCATAAGCAGTCAGAATCCAATACCAAAATAATAATTTATACAGCAAATTCTCTCCAGGAACAAAGTAGTCATAATTATAATCAGGCAGGAGATCCTATACTCAGAAGCCAGATAATTCAAACCCAAAAGTAATTTGGGTCTAATACTATCCAGATAGTAGCATAAACAAAAGCATGGATTGGGTTATAGCTACAAACATTTCAATTATGGCAGTGCTAGATATGACTATAGATGGTGTAAAAACAACTCAGCCTTGGTTCCAGTCTATTGATATCTGGGAATAGAAGTACAAACAAGCTAGTCTTAAACTGTCAGGGTCTACCTCTGATCATTCAGAGTCCAGAGCAAATATTTAACTTTGGATACTCAAGGATAAGCAATAAATTTAATTTGACACTATGGTCAGTCTAGATCTAACATAGATGGAAGACCACCAAACTACTTACCTTTACTTACTACATTCCCCTGAATGGCAGACAATTATAATCTTCCTCTTATGGTCCATCATCCATTTCAACTAGAAAACAGGCACCCAGCAATGTACCTTCTAGTGACTCTGAAGTTCACTCAGGATATTCAAGTAGAAAATGCTCATCTACTAGTAGACAGATGACTTCTGGCCATGAGGGACAAGGATTCAACTCAATGATAATGGAAGACAGAAAAATAAAGTAATATCCACTCAAGTGACATATCACACACACACACACACACACACACACACACACACACATATGTATATATGTATATATGTATATATGTATATATGTGTATGTATATATATACATACACACACAATCAGCTCATGTCCAGTACAAATAGCCAGGATGATAATGACCAATCTCCAGGTGATCTTGGTATGAACAAAGGCAATCAAGTTCACAAAAGTGGGGACACCTGGGTGGCTCAGTCAGTTAAGCATCTGCCTTCAGCTCAAGTCATGACTGCAGAGTCCTGGGATTGAGTCCCAAATCAGGCTCGTTTTTAAGCAGGGAGACTGCTTCTCCCTCTGCCTGCCACTCACCCCTGCTTTTGTGCTCTCTCTCTCTCTCTCTGACAAATAAATAAATAAAATCTTAAAAAAAAATTTTTTTTTTTCACAAAAGTGGTGATCACTTCTCCAGTTCTTACCAATATGGTGACAGCAAAGGCCCAAAAAGAATAGGAGAATACAGCCATTACTAGTCCTTTAGTACTAAAAGCAAAGGAATTAGTGGAAGGTGTAGACAGGAATCTGGCCATAGTCAGCTGAGGAACAGTGGAAGGTACAGACAGAATGAGGATATTTATCAAGATGACAGCTCTGAGACAACAGGTAACAATGGAAGAAGGCCAAAAAAACAAAAACAAAAAAACAAAAAACAACAAGATTTGACTATTTTTGTACCAACATCCCACTCTATAAATACATCCATGAACAAAGGGATCATTATCTTAAGACACCAACAGAAGAGAAACTAAATGAAGATGGAAAGAAAAACATAAAGCACAGGAATTTATTGTAAAAACTTCTTTTTGAGGAGTTATGACTCCTTTTCTTTAAATATGTAAATTTATGTTAATCCTTCTAATTAGTGTTAATCTTTTATTTTTTTTAAAGATTTTATTCATTTATTTGACAGAGAGAGAGATCACAAGTAGGCAGAGGCAGGCAGAGAGAGAGGGGGAAGCAGGCTCCCTGCTGAGCAGAGAGCCCAGTGATGCGGGGCTGGATCCCAGGACCCTGAGATCATGACCTGAGTCAAAGGCAGAGGCTTTAACCCACTGTGCCACCCAGGCACCCCTTAATCTTCTTTTAAAAGATGGTGTATATTTGTCCTCCTCAGCATATGTTAGCACTGTAAGTATAAATTTTAATAATATTATAAAAAAATTTGTTATATGGGGTTAATTAGAGTGTTAAAGATGAGAATTCAAGCTCTAATGTTTCTGCAAATTTTGATATTATACATGACTCTTTAAGGAGATGTATTAGATGTTACAGCATCATCACATCACTGTGACGGCTATCATTTTGAATTTATAGACCAAGCATCCAAGTCTCTGGTTTCAGACTATGCAGATGCATAAAAATTGCCAATAAAAATTTATGAACAATATGTCTTCTCTCTTTCCTGTTCCATTACCCAACTTTATAAATAGTAAGACTGGAAATTAATCCAAAAATGCAGAGATCTAACACAGCTGCAGAGAAAAAGAACATTTAAGCACTGGCCAAGGAAGAGGAGCTCTTAAAAAAGCCTGAAAGAGGCTGTGAAAGTCATATTGTAAAGTACTGAAGAGTTAATGGAAGGTGATGGACAGGGAGTGCTCAGTGCTCTTTTAAGGAGTTAGGTTATGAAGGAGTGGAAAGAGTTAGATGTTGGGAATAAATAAATCATCACTCCCCTCATCTCAAGCCTTCCCTTTCTCTTTTATTGCTTTTCCTAATGTGTATACCACCATACAGTCATCCAAGCCAGAGCCTTGATTACATCCATTCCCTTGCCTCTCACCTGACTGATCTTCCTCGTTCACCTCATCTCCCTATGGTCAAGCATCATCATAGCAGTGAGTCATATCTTTTCTCTCTGCTCAAAACCCTGCAAAATAATAAGGCAACTATGCAGTGTATTAGAAATATCTGCCAAAAGGAGTGGTCAGGGTAGGCCTTATTGAGAAGTTGGTACTTGACAAGCACTTGAAGGACAAAAAGGATAAAACTAAGTGAATATTTGGGAGAAAAGCATTCCTGAAAACAGTCCTAAGGAAAGAGTATGCCTGGAGGTTTGGGGGAATTACAAGGAAGCAGTATGGCTTTAGCAGAGTCTATGATGAGAGACAGAGATGGAAGAGAGAAAGTCAAAGAGGAAATGGGGCCTAATCAATTCATACTTATCACATTCACACTAAAGTATCCATCCCTCTTGGAAAGAGAGAGAGAGAAACCAAGAAGAAACAGACTCCTTAAAAAAAAAAGATTTTTATTTATTTATTTGACAGAGAGAGAGAGATCACAAGTAGGCAGAGAAGCAGGCAGAGAAGAGGGAGAAGCAGGCTCCTTGCTAAGCAAGAGAGCCCAATGTGGGACTCGATCCCAAGACCCAGAGATCATGACCTGAGCCAAAGGCAGACACTTTAACCCACTGAGACACTCAGGCGCCCCAAGAAGAAACAGCCTCTTAACTATAGAGAACACACTGGTGGTTATCAGAGAGGAGAGAATGGGGGGATGGGTGAAATAGGTGATGGGGATTAAGGAGTGCCCTTGTCATGATGAGCACTAGGTGATATATAGAAATGTTGAATCACTATATTGTACACCTGAAATTAATATTACACTAAATGTTAACTAGAATTTAAATGAAAACTTTTTTCCCAAATATGTTTATTTTTCCAGTGTTACAAGATTAATTGTCCATGCACCACACCCAGTACTCCATGAAAACTTTTTTTAAAATATCCCTCCCTTTCTCTCTCTCTCTCTCTCTCTCTCTCTCTCTCTCTCTTTCACACACACACACACACACACACACACACACACAAATACACACATAATGACAAAGGATCTAGATCTGACTTCCAACAACAAAGGGCTCTGTGTCTTAGCTCTTCCCTTCCCATACCTGAAGCTCAGCTCTCACCCAATATCACCCAGGCTATCAGGTGTTATAAAGATGGATCACTTGGAGAGTTCCTGAGGACCACTTCCATCACTCTCCTCCCACTGCTTGCTATGATGGACCAAGCCTACATGCGGAAAGCCTCAGGTAGGCAGCAACAAGAGATACAGATTATGAATGGTCATCCCAGTAAGAGCATCAAAAGGCAAATTAAGAACATGACCACAGGGAGGGGAGGCAAGATGGTGGAAAAGTAGGAAATCCTGTTGCAACCTGTCCCCTAAAGCGAGCTGGATATCTACCAGAACACGCTGAACACCCATGAAATCAGCCTGAGGAGCAAGATTTTTCATTTCTGGATCTCTATGGGAGCAGAAGACAGCAGTGGAGAGGTAAAGTAAAGTGGGAACACTCGAACCTATATTAGAGAATAAACAAAAGGGTGTGGGAGCCACCAGAAGTGATCCAAGGATGGTAATACCCCAAAGGAAAGTGCCCAGTGGTTGGGGACGAGCATTAAGTTAGAGTCTGGTTAAAAACATGTAAAAAGAGCAAAAGGTTCTGAGGAGCAACTAGTGGAAGGGGGTGGTCACAGGCACGGGCCTAAGCCCATGTTCCAGGAAGGACACCACTCCCCTTAAAGAGAGACTAGCAGGGCGTCCAGTCTGAGGTTCATGAACCTGCAGATTTCCGATGCTTGCACCATTTCATGGGTGGGGCACACTCCTGCAAGTGCCTTAGAAAGTCTGGCATGGTCCAGGAGCCTGCAGCTTTTCTCTGTGTGCAGCACTCCCTGGATGGACTGAGTGAATTCCCTCAAACTCCTAAGAGACTGAGTGGGAGCCCAGGCAGCAGACTCTAGGTTTGCAGAACGTCCAAGGCCCACTGCAGGGTCTGGGCACTCCCAGCCAGCGCTGGAGAGAATGAGGCCAGATCTCAGGCAGGAATCTGAGCGCACCAGGTGCCCCTTGCACCATTTAGGATGTGCCTTAGAAAGCCTGGTGTGATCTGTGAGGCTGCAGCTTTCCTCTGTGTGCAGCCCTCCCTGGACTGGGTGCACTCCTGCAAACTCCTAAGAGAGAGTGAAAATCCTGACCAGCGGACTCTAGGACCTCAAGATATCTGGAGCCTGCCTCAGGGTCTGGACCTCCCAGACAGCACATAAGAGAAGGCTGACGACCTAATCTTGGGCAGGAATCTGAGCACACCCTACTTGCCCCTGGAGTCCAGAGAGCCACCTCCACAGTGGCAGCCACCAGAAGCCAGGTTCCTAGGCAAAAATAGCTCACAGCTTTGGCGGCACATGGGTGCAGAGGCTTGCAAGGGCCTTTCTGAAGGACCATGAACCATGGCTAGGGGTGCACACCCCCTTGGCAGGCTGCAGTGTGAGCAGAATTTTACGGAGGGGAGTGTGTGTTCTGGACCACACAGAAGGGAATAGACTGAGGCTTCTCTGTGACGCTGAGGTCTGGGTACGAACGGGCAGATACCTTGCTTGGACTCTCTGAAAAGGTGAAAAAGCTATAAAAGGCCAAAAACGTTCAGAGAGCAAAAGACTGAGAAACCAGTTTCCACAGAGCACAACCCCTTGATTGGGGGGCAGGGTGACTGGAATGAAGACTGACTGGAAAACAACACGGCAGGCCACTCCCCCAGAAGACAAGTAAAAAACAAAAGAACAATAACCACAGGGTCCCCATAAAATTATAAATCCCCAAAATCAGGGGAAATTAATATATTAAGCTTCTAATAATATCCTAAAACCTGCATATTTCATAGATACAAGTTTTTTCTTTCTTATTTTCTATTTTTTTACTCACTCTGTGGAGTTCAGTTTTAAGTTCCTCCAAGACAGGCCAAAGGGTACAAGGTAGGGGCGAGCCAGAAAAAGACAGGCCTAAGGGTATGGGCGTGAAACTATTCCTGGAATTTATCTTCCCTGAGTGATGGCTAGCCCCTGAGTTGTTCAAATGCACGAATGAAATGCATAGATTTAGGTAATTGCCATAAAAAGAATAAGGAACTCACTTGCCTGTGTAGTGACGTAAGTGCTTGTTTACTCGAATGCATAAAAATGCTTCCAAGGAGAGAGGCGGGGCTTCTCACCTTAGCACTGCGCTGTGTCCTGTGTGACTATGGGAGCCCCAGCTCGATGGAAATAAACCCTCTAGCTGTTGCATACAGCCTGCCTTTTGTGGGTTCTTTTGGGAGGGTCTCCATCCACACATAACAACTCATTCACATTTTTTGTTTTTTTTTAAATAGATACTACGGGAGGGAGGCAAGATGGCAGAGAGGTAGGACACCCTGTTGCAACCTGTCCCCAAAAGTGAGTTGGATATCTGCCAGACCACGCAGAACACCCATGAAATCAGCCAGAGGAGCAAGATCTTTCACTTCTGGATCTCTAGGGGAGAAGACAGCAGCAGAGAGGTAAAGCAAAGCGGGAAAACTCAAAACAGTATCAGAGGATACACAAAAGGGGGAGG
>JAQQSY010007220.1:0-10584 GCA_028646535.1 Procyon lotor
TCTGTGTGAGAGATGGCAGAGAAGGGCGTGGCTGTGACGAATGCTCTGACCATCATCCAGAAGTGAGAGCCACAAATTGCTGTTGCCAATACCTGTGCTTGTAAGGGGCTAGACAGGATTGAGGAGAAACTGCCTAATCTGAATCAGCCAACAAACTACACTGTTGCCAATGCCAGAGGTGCTATGACCAGGGCAAAAGATGGTGTGACAACCACTGTGACCAGGGCCGAGGATTCCATGGCCACCACCATCCGTGCAGTGATGGACGAGCCCAGTGGATCAGTGACTGGAGAAGTGTGTGTGGAGATCAAGTTTATGGCCAATGGCAGCATTGACACAGTCTTGAGAAGTGGGATGATGCAGCTGGTGAGCCCCAGAATAGAAAAAGCACTTACCAAATCAGAGTTACCTCCCTCTCACTGAGAAAGAACTAGAAAAAGAAGCAAAAAATGTTGTAGAGCTTGAGATAGGCCAGAAGCCAACTTGTTACGTTAGACTGGGATCCCTGTCTACCAAGCTCTACTCATGTCCCTACCAGCAGGCTCTCAGCAGGATTAAGGAAGCCACGCAATAAAGCAAAGAGACTATTTCTCAGCTCCATTTCACTGTTAATCTGATTGAATTTGCCAGGAAGAATACGCATAGTGCCAACTGGAAAATTCAAGGTGCTCAGGATAAGTTCTCTCTCTCCTGGGTGGAGTGGACGAAAAGCATTGACCATGATGATGCAGATGAATCCCACCGTGCTGAGCACACTGAGTCATGGCTTCTTACTATAGCTCCAGACCACGTGGGGTATTGTCCAATATCCAAGGTTACCACAGAACATCTAAGATCCTCCAGTCACTTGGGGGGCGATGGCTGGTGACATCTACTCATGGTTCTCAATGCTGCCTCCTTTAAGGAAGTGACTGAAGGACTTCTCACTTCCAGCAAGAGGCAGCTGCAGAAAATGAGGGAGTCTTTAGATGATGTGATGGATTATTTTATTAACAACATACCTCTCAACTGGCTGGTAGGTCCCTTTCATCCTCAACTGACTGACTCTCAGAGTGCTCAGGACCAAGGTGTACAGAAGGACACAAGCAGTCAGGAGGCCCAGCAGCCTGAGCACAGAACACATTCAAGCTGGTCCTTGTCACCAGCACATGGTGTAGTCAGCCAGATGAGACTTTCTGTTACATTGAAATTAAGCTGGCTAGACAGCTCTGAATTGGAAAAGCAGCAAACTAGAGAAAACGTCCTTAGTTGTAGTCATTTCTAACTGGACTAAAAGCTTTACAACTTGTGGCATTAGCAGATGAGTTGCTGTTTCCTTGGCTGGTATGAAAAGAATGACAGGTTGGTCAGAGCCTAGCCAGGACTCCCAGAAGGTTTCAGTGCATTTGTGGGCCCATCCTGTTACCATTGTTGCTGCTTGTTTGTACTGAATAAAAACAGCTTCATGTGGGTTGTGGGGGTGGGCTGGTGTTTGCTCTGGTCTGGTCAGAGCAGGCTTCCTCTCACTGGTTTTTCTCACAAAGCATGACTGTACAACTTGAGCTTTTAAAATTTTTTCATGAAGGAATGAGCCCTGTAGATACATTTGAGTTTATTGTGTGGTTTTATAGCTGTACTGTTTTAAGTGTGATAATTGGTAACATTCTCCAGCTTGTGTGCAGCTGACTAAAATGTGTCAATAATGCTGGGCATGAAGTTCAAAGGGCAGAATGGTGGGGTATAGGAGTGGAAGGGTGTAGACAAGGGCTAGACACGGTTTTCTTGTATTGTTTTATATGTCTATTCCGATAGTGCTAATAAAGTGCTTCACGTAACACTGAAGAATACATGTAACTAGGTGCTGATAAATTCTGGCTGCCATACGTCTAGGGAACACCTGGGTGGCTAAAACTAAGCCTTTTATTTTTCTTAAGACTCCAGTTTTTCTTGATGGAATAACCATGGCTGTTTTATCACGGACACTCAGCTCAGTTCCAGATTCATTAAAATTTGTTTAATTAATAACATGTTAACAAAAAAGTAAACTCATAGATTAAGTGAAGAGCTTAGTTTAAAGCCATGCAGTGTTGCAACCTCCAGAATTCACATCCTGTAATACAAAATGCCATGACAGTGATTCTCACCTCCCTGCCCAATCAGATTAACATTTCTAAAATGCATTTTAGAATTCAACCAGAAGATGGCAATAGAGTAATATAAATCCAAAGAGGAGAGACATTTTTACGTAGTTTTCTGTAGTCTTTGTCCCTCAATATGCTTAAATTGACTACTTCTCCAGGCTTTGTCTCAAAATTCCTGCAAATAGCTTGTTATGCAAGTGGACTGAAATGCATTCTTTAAAGAAAAAAGAAAAAGAAAAAGAAAAGGAAGTCAGTGACAACAAAACCTAACATAGTATCAGCATTCTCTTGTTCTGTGCAAAAGAATATCCAGGACCCTTTCTTAGCCAGATAAGTTTTCATTTCAAAAAGTTTGCAAGAATACAAGAGGGAAGACTCTGGAGAAAGCATACTGGAGAGCGATCAAGAGAGTTGAATGTAATTGCTTTCACTTTAAATTCTGAAGTGTAATATAACATAATCGTTATGTATGTGGGCTTGCTGAAAGATTTGGGCTCCATCCTGATTTTACCATGTACGGGCTCTGTGATTATGGGCAAGTTTTTCTTTCTGAAACTTAATTTTCTCTTCTGTAAGGCAGGAGTAATAAGAGCTGTTATCCTATGGTGATATTGGAAGGACTAGAGGAAATAATGTTTAGCTAGCTCAGTGCCTGGCATGTGATAGGAAGCTAAAAAATGATAGCTATTATTCTTCCCTCTATATTTGGATGGAAGAAGTTTACTTTGTAGACTTGACCCTTGAACAACACGGGTTTGGACTGCACAGGTCCACTTACATATGGATTTTTCCTAATAAATAACAGTGCAGTACTGTAAGCGTATTTTCCTTATGACATTCTTAACATTCTTTTCTCTAGCTTACTTTATTATAAAAATACAGTAGATAACACATATAACATTTAAAATACGTGTTAATCAACTGTTTATGTTAGTTGCAAGGCTTCCAGTCAATAGGAAGCTATTAATTTAGTTTTAGGGGAGTCAAAAGTTATACAAAGATTTTTGACGGCATGAGGATTGGGTCAGTGCCCCTAACTTTCAGGTTATTCAAGGGTCAACTGTAGTTTTGAAAAAAATACTAACCATTAGATTGTGTCAGATTTTTTTGTTGTTGTTGTTGCTTATTAAGTATGTAATTTAGGGGCACCTGGGTGGCTCAGTGGGTTAAAGCCTCTGCCTGCAGCTTGGGTCATGATCTCAGGGTCCTGGGATAGAGCCCCACATCGGGCTCTCTGCTCAGCGGGGAGCCTGCTTCCCCCTCTCTCTGCCTGCCTCTCTGCCTCCTTGTGATCTCTCTCCTCTCTGTCAAATAAATGAGTGAAAATCTTTGGGAGGGGAAAAAAATGTATGTAATTGAAACAAAATAAAAGAAATAAAAATTTCCAGGAACTAGGTTGCATGTTTCTATTTATGGTGGACATTAACTATTCCCATTATGTCAGAACTAGGTAGAGTCTGGTGTTTTTTTTAGAGTGTTTTCCTTTCTTTGCCAGATATATTATCCTTAACATGGTGCATTCAATCTCCTCTAATCAGTTTGTCAAGTAAATGCAGGCTCATTTCCACTCATTGATGATGCGATTATAGCTTTATAGAGCAGGACTGTGTGAAGTGATCTTATTTGTGTCAATGATGGTAATAAAAATATCAATAAACCCAGATCTTTCCATTGTTGGACCTGAGCTGTCTTGTACTCTATAAGAAGAGGTTAAATTTTGCATTTTAATTTACATAAAATAACAAACCACATTCAGATAAGCAGAGGGGCTCCAATCTATAACTTGAAAGAGAGAAAGAGAGAGAAAGGCAGAGACAGAGACAGAGATGCCGAGAGAGAAATACCATTAAGGATGACTTGCCTTCATAAAAGTCTGTGAGTCTGTAGAGAGAAATCAGCACCATTATTGATCATTTCTTTCATGACAGTGAGAGTCAGTGAACTTTAGTATGTAGAATTATCCAATCACTGTCTTTATAGACGTGATGTTACCTGTATCCTGTTGTTTTTTCCTCTCTTTGAAATCCAGACAGTACCAATAATTGATGCTAAGTGCTTTCCATTTAAATACCAAAGTTCTACCAAGCCGGAGGTTTTCATCTTTGGCTGCACATTAGTGATACTTGAGGGTTTTAAAAATGCCAAAGTCGTATACAGATTTCTTAAATTAGAATTTCTGCAGGCAGGAATATAAATTATTTTTTTTAAAGTGTTTCTAGGTGATTCTAATATGCATTTAGGTTTGAGAACGACTGAACTAAGTATTATTAGTGAGTTTGTATTCGTGAAACTAGCATTTCTAGCTTGGAATTTTATTAATTCTCATCCCATTTTCTCTAGAGTTTGTGCAAATGGGCTCCATTCCCTTCCTTTCCCTCCTGTACCTTTTGGCAGACCTATCCTACTTAACCAGATCTTGTTCATATGGTGGGATTTCCTCAGTTTTCCTCCTCTCTATTCTCCACTGTGCCTCTACTTCCCGGATACGGTTCTCTCCTCTCATCTTAAACACAGACATGTCCTTTTTTCCTCCCCCAGTGCTTTCTCCTCCACTTCAAACTCTCCTACTTCTTTCAGCACCATGCTCCTTCAATGATCCTCTTGTGTCTTAAATTTTCTGTTCAAGCTCTACAAACTTTTGAGTGTCCCTTATTATGCCAGGAGCAGGGCTACAAAAGAGAGCAGGGTAATCAAAGAGTGCAGTCAAGAAGGGGAGACAAAAATACAGACCTAATTATACTGTGGCATGATTTGGACAACAAGGGAAATATGCAAAGAGCACAATAGCAAAAAGGAAGGTGATTGCCAATTTTTCTGTACTTAATCCCTTCTATGCTGGAAAAAAGTTAGATTTGCATGTTTTAAAGGGCAATTATTTTCCCTTGGTTTTTATTTTATTTTCTTTTTTAAGATTTTATTTATTTATTTGAGAGAGAGAGAAACCACAAGTAGGCAGAGAGGCAGACAGAGAGAGGGGGGAAGCAGGCTCCCCACTGAGCAGAGAGCCCGATGCAGAGCTCGATCCCAGGACCCTGAGATCATGACCTGAGCCGAAGGCAGAGGCTTTAACCTACTGAGCCACCCAGGTGCCCCTTCCCTTGGTTTTTAAATTAATTGTCCTTCTGTGTCTTTTCTTTCATTGCCAAGTTTCTTAAAAGGGTAACTTACATCTTATGTCTTAATTTCTTAACCTTCTTCTAGCATCCATTTTTACTGCTAACATTTTCTGGCTCACCAGTAGCCTTCTTTTCAACAACCTGCCTTCTCAGCAGTATCACACACATTGAAACTTTCACTTTTGCTGGCTTCTATGACATTACGTTCCCTTCATTCTCCTCCTGACCTCTCTGAAAAGTCTCTGTTTCTTATTTAGGTTCTTCTTTTTCCTTTCACCCATTGAATAGGTCCTCTAACATCTTCTGGTCTAAAACTTCTATCTTGGGTGCGGGGGTAGCTCAGTTGGTAGAGCATGTGACTCTTGATCTTGGAGTCATGAGTTTGAGCCTCATGTTGAGGGTAGAGCTTAAAAAAGAAAATCTTTAAAAAAGATAAAATTTCTGTCTTTTTTCTGTGCATTCCTTTCCTTGAAGGTCTGATCAAATGATTACTCCTATCTAGGAAGATAATCTAAATGGATTTCTTGTCGAATAAACCATTAACACGTTGAAGGTGGGAAATGGTATCTTATTATTTTTGTAATTCCAAGAGCTAAGTATATTTAAAAACATCCGATAAGTTTTAGATCAATTCAGTTTGACGAACTCCCAAGATTCAGTTCTTTATTTCTAATTGTCTGGTGGCTATTTCGACAAGCTCTCAAAAATTTTTTTGTCTTAAAGTGGTCTTTTAATTTAAATTCTCCTAAATTAATCTATTCACTTTTCAAACACGTATGGACTGATTGATCACCAGGGACCATGTATACTAGCCACAAGGGGTACATACATTGTTGAACAAAGATGATGTGCTCTCCTTTCTCATAAAGATTACCTTCTAAGGAGGTTCCTGATTTTTTACAATACTGTTAATCATTTTTTAGATCTCTAGGCCCAAGAGGTTAAAATAATAACAGATTTATTCTCATTCATTTGATCAAGTCTTTAATACTTTTGCCTTCCCAATGGTTCTAGTATATCTGGATCAGTGTGGTACTGTCTGAATTGCTTCTCAAGGTCTTGTTCTAAAAATATTCCTAGAGCCCCACTCTGAGTATTTTATGTCTCTGAATACCTTCAATGGTTTTCATTTCACTTCTCTGCTCAAATACTTTCAGTGGGTTCAGAAACAATAGTCCAATATGCAGGGTCTTCTTCAGTAAGGCCCTGCCTCCCTCACCAGCATCTTCCTGTGCCACTGTCTTTCAGTACACACCCGTTCCAATCAGACTGGTCTCTCTGTAGCTCCCTGGGTACACATTTCACTTTTTTTTTTTTTTTTTTTTTTAACTCTGGGCCTTTGTTTTTCTTTTTTTCTTTTGGGCAGTTTATTCTTTTGATATTATTTTTTAATTTAAATTCAATTAACATATACTGTATTATTAGTTTCAGAGGTGGAAGTCTATGATTCATCAGCTGTTTTCAACACCCACTGCTTATAACTTCACACGCCCTCCTTAGAGCCCATCACCCAGTTGCCCCATCCTCCCACGCCTGTCCCCTCCAGCAACCTTCAGTTTGTTTCCTATGATTAAGAGTCTCTTCTAGTTTCTCTCCCTCTCTGACTTCATCTTTTTAAATTTTTTCCTCTCTTCCCTATGATCCTCTGTTCTGTTTCTTAAATCAATCTAATTATCTCTCTCTGATTGACTTATCTCACTTAGCAGAATACCCTCTAGTTCCGTCCACATCATTGCAAATGGCAAGATTTCATTTTTTTTTTTTATGGCTAAGTAGTATACCAGATCTTCTTTATCCATTCATCTGTCAATGGACACCTGGGCTCTTTCCATAGTTTGGCTATTGTAGACATTGCTGCTGTAAACACGGGGGTGCAGGTGTTTGGGCCCTTGTTCTTGCTATGTGTTTCTAGGAGATGTGAGCTCCTCTCCTTTTCTCATTTATTGGAACCCAAGCCACTCAGTTCAGCTCAAATGCTTTCTTCTCTCTGATCCCCTTTGCCTCCGCACAACAGAAGCTCCTCTACTTGGAAATTACTATAAGGATTGCTGTTATTGTTTTTTTTTCCCCCTAGAACTCTGTGGTCACCCCCTACTGCATCCAAAATATATTATCTGTACTTATTTTTCTGGTAGCAATATAAATATAAGACCAACAGCTCCACCTCAAGTATTTTCTACAGGACATGTCCTTTTATTGCTCAAGCTCATTAAGTTAGTTCATATTATTAGGTATTTCTATACTTTTTAATAAGAGGAATAAAGAACATACATTGCTCATGAAGAAACTGAGTCACAATAATGCAGCATTTGTGTCACTTTAATAATCTGAATTCATAAAGTTAGAAAGAATTGCATTGTGGGCTTGTAATGTTCCATGTAGTCAATTAGTGGTATTTTTAGTTTACTTATTTCCATTTGAAATTAGTAGGTGTTAAGAAGCCAGCATGTACATTGAAGTGTTCAAGAAAAAAGGAGCATATCCAAACGTAGTCCCTTGTGTGTGTGCATGAGAGGGAATGATAAAGTAAATGTAGAAAAATGTTAATGAGTACAAATATAGTGATGCATACATGGGAGTTCTTTGTACAATTCTTGCAACTTTCCTGTAGGCTTGAAATTGTTTCATAATAAATTAAAAAAATTAGTCAAGGATATAAATATCTTTCCTCTAGTTCTTTGTGTTGAGGATGATGTTTGAATAAATTCCCTTGAATGTCAATGAATACAATTTAAAAATATTACTTTTTAAAAAAAGATTTCTTTAATTGAGAGAGAGAGAGAGAGAGAGAGAGAGAAAGAGTGTGCATGCACGAGCAGGGGGGGAAGAAAAGGAAAAGGGAGAAGCAGACTCCTTCCTGAGCAAGGAGCTTGATGTGGGGCTTGATCCCAGGACCCTGGGATCATGACCTGAGCTGAAGGCAGATGCTTAACCAACTGAGCCAACCAGGTACATGAAAAATCTTACAAAATTTTTTTTTAAGATTTTATTTATTTATTTGACAGAGACAGATCACAAGTAGGCAGAGAGGCAGGCAAAGAGAGGGGGAAGCAGGCTCCCTGCTGAGCAGAGAGCCCAATGTGGGGCCTCAATCCCAGGACCCTGAGATCATGACCTGAGCTGAAGGCAGATGCTTAACACACTGAGCCACCCAGGCACCCCAATCTGACAACTTTTAACTCTTAAAATTCCTTTTAAAATTCTTTAGAACCTTTAAAATTCCTTACAACTCAAATTCTATATATTTTATATTTAAAGATAACTTCTCGGCTATTGTATTTTTTGTTTTATAAATAAAAAACAAGTATTTTTCAGTAAATAGTGACCACCTACTCTGTGCTAGGTATGGTTCAAAGTGCAGAACACAGTTCCCACTCTTAGGAAGCTTAAATTCTGCTGGAGGAGGGAGGTGCAGAAAAAATTAATAAATAAATGATGGTATATCTGAAGATGGTAAGATTTAAAGGGATAAATGAAGCAAAACAAAAAGGATAAGTGGTCAAGATCATCGGGGATAGGGCTTATCTGAGCAGAGATTCAGGGGAAGTAAGGTAGTGAGCCAAGACTATAACCAGTGAAGAGCTGTCCAGGTAAGGGAATAACAAATGTGAAGACCCTATGTGCTTACCATGTCCCAGGAAACAGCATGGGGATTGGAATAGCAAGAAGAGAATGTGAAAAAAGAAAATGATTAAGGGATGAACTGGGACACAGACAATGTAAGACCCTATAAGATATTGTAAGTTCATTGACTTTTACTCCAAGTTAGCTGGAAATGGATTGGAGAGCTTTAAGCAGGGGGTGAGATAATCTCACTTATACTAAAAAATGAAAGATAATAGTGACTGTGTTGTGAGAACAGATTATAAGGTGGATAAGAATGGAAGTTGGTAAAGGAATTCAGAAGCTACTGCTATAATCCAGTTGAATTATGGTAACTTGAAAACCAGGGTGCTAGCATTAAAGGTGGTGTAGGAAGAGGTCAGAATTTGAGTCTATTCTGAAGATAGAGTTGACAAGATTTGTTAATAGATTGGATGTGGCAAGTCAGAGAAAAAGACCAATCAAAGGAGATTCCAAGGTTTTTCACTGAGATGGGGAATACTGTGTGAGGAAGAGGCTCTGGAGGGGGAAATGAGAATTTTATTTTTAGATATGTCATGTTGTTTTTTTGGTTTTGTTTTATATTGTTTTGTTTTTCATCTGGAAAATGATTTTATTTCTACAACAAAAAGAAAACACCACAATCAAATAACTTTCATGTGGAAAAGACAGTTTTCTCCATCTTGCTATAGAATTGCATCAATTCTCCAGCGTCATGTCACTTTTTTACTCTAAAAAGCATGCATTTCTCAATATGGTGGCAAAGAGAAATGTCTTTGAGCCTTCTTCAAGGACAAAGTTAAGGGGTGAATGTGTGGGGTTCTATGTGATAAATGTATTCCAACATTCATATCTCCCTAAATTTTTGGATTCCTCCCTCTACATTTTTTTAAATTAACATATGATGTATTATTTACCCCAGGGATACAGGTCTGTGAATCAGCAGGCTTACACATTTCATAGCACTCACCATAGCACATACCCTCCCCAGTGTCCATAACCCAGCCACCCTATCCCTACTCCCCTCCCACAGCAACCCTCAGTTTGTTTCGTGAGATTAAGAATCTCTTATAGTTTGTCTCCCTCCCGATCCCATCTTGTTTCATTTTTTCCCTCCCTAACCCCTATGTACCCCACCCTGCCTCTCAAATTCATCATATCAGAGAGATCATATGATAATTGTCTTTCTCTGATTAACATATTTCACTTAACATGGTACCCTCTAGTTCCATCCACATCATTGCAAATGTCAAGATTTCAAATTTTTGATGGCTGCCTAGTATTCCATTGTATGTGTATATATATATATACCACATCTTTATCCATACATCTGTTGATGGATATCTAGGTTCTTTCCATAGTTTGGTTATTGTGGACATTGCTGCTATAAACATTTGGGTGCACGTGCCCCTTCAGATCATTACATTTGTATCTTTAGGGTAAATACCAGTAGTACAATTGCTGGGTCATAGGGAAGCTCTATTTTTAACTTTTTGAGGAACCTCCATACTGTTTTCCAGAGTGGCTTCACAAGCTCACATTCCCACCAGCAGTGTAGGAGGGTTCCCCTTTCTCTGCTGGGAGGGTCCCCCTTACCAACATCTGTCATTTCCTGACTTGTTAATTTTAGCCATTCTGACTGGTGTGAGGTGGTATCTCACTGTGGTTTTGATTTATATTTTCCTGATGCCGAGTGATGTTGAGCACTTTTTCATGTGTCTGTTGGCTATTTGAATGTCCTCTTT
>JAQQSY010007221.1:0-10583 GCA_028646535.1 Procyon lotor
GGAGCCCTGGCATTAGACACTGAAGGGGGAAAGGGCTTTGGCCAGTGACAAGATGGAGATGATCCGCAGGGTAAAGATGGGCATAGGACAAGCAGCGGGAGAAGAACGCAGGTTGGAAATGGTCAGGGAAGACAGGCTGGTCCAGGTCGTCTGGCGTTCACTTCCTTGGAGCAGGGATTGTGGTAAGAAGGGTAGACTGAGGTCAGAGAACAAGGGACTGACATTCCAAGGGACTCGTTGGGAAGGTATTGGTGAATCACCAAAAACTTTTGCTTAGGGAGGTACTGGCTATTTTATAAACTTCCTTTCACTGCTACTGAACACGCTGCCTGAAACGTCTTTACTGGAAAAGTCTGATTTTACCATTAAGAAACTGATTCCTCCAAAAACTGGGCCATTCCCTCTCCAGAGGGAATCTCGCTCTCTCACAGAAACATGTCTGTGGGGGTGACCTGACAGGGGCTGGGCAGACCGTCAGGGAAAGGAAGTGGCGGAGGCTCCGGAGGAAGGAATTTTCTCAAATGAAGAGCAGAAAGGATGTTGCAGTGTGTTTTCCTGTTTGGGAAGTTTAATTCTTCACGGTTTGCTTGGCTGTCAGAACGCTTCACATTTTTATTTGTGAACATACATGGTGATCATCCTTAAGACAAAAAAAATCTGATGGCAGGTCCCTCGATGCCCTTGTTCAGAGCAGATGTTGCAGTCAGAGCTGGGCTTTGCATTGTCACCTCTGAGAGGTTGTAAATTGCATTAAGAAGCATCTCTCCTCGTCTTCATGTTTTACATACAACTTATTAAAGTCATGTTGGGGAAAGAAGTTGAAATAGACTTAACAGATTGGGCGATCGCTAAGACAGAGCCGTCATCTACACTGATGTAATTACTCACAGCTCATGTGCCAATCAAAATACATAAACTCAACAGGGGAATCAAAAAGAAAGGTGCACATACTCAGCTCATCAACGTGGAACCGTTTTGCAGACCCAGAAGGTTCAGGAAAATTTCAACAGTACTTCGTGTGCATGTGGTGGGAAGGGCAGTGAGGGGTAGTAGTGAGGGATGGTCCAAAGAGGGTCTTCACTTAGAAAATGGCAGGGCTCAAGGTTTATAGATCCCAAGCTCAGGAAGGGAAATTTTTGTCACCGCGGGCAATTAAGTTCTCTTGTCCCGCTTGTCTTCACAGTGAGCCCTTCTTTCCAACATCCCTGATGTGGGGCCATCTTACCTCTCCTTGAACCCTCGCACAGGCTGAAGTTTGAACATTCCAACTGGTTGTTTGGACTCTGTTGGACATAACCTAAGTCTGCATGGCAGGGTGAAAATTGGATAAACAGCCACACCGACTCCAGGGAGATTTTTTTATGCAAACATCTGTTTCTTGAATTTGGCCAGGGTAAGGCCTAGGGGAAGGCGGAATTTCGATTGATGAAATAAGATCAAGAAGATGCTGCCTCATTTTTTTTTTTTTTTTCTGTTTTGGGGAGTATAAACCCTGTGTCCCTCCAGCATTACAGAGGGAGGAAACCCTATCCAAGTTTCCCCTGATACTGGTTTATGTCCAATTCCAGTTTAGATGAGATCATGTGGATGCTTTTCCTGGTACTTTGCTGAACTACAGATGTAACCTGCTTTGAAAGAAATTCCATGCACATGTATAAAAATATGAATTTAGAGTAAAGATGAACAGAGCAATCAACATATATATATATATGAAGCACTTCCCGTGTGCCTAGCACTGGGCAAGATACTAAAATGTATTAAAAGAGTGGAGGGATGAGTCCTTGCATGGAGGGAACCTAAAGTTTTAAGAGGGAATTGAGGTGATAAAGAATAATAAAATAGGGGCGCCCGGGTGGCTCAGTCGTTAAGCGTCTGCCTTCGGCTTGGGTCATGATCCCAGGGTCCTGGGATCGAGCCCCGCATCGGGCTCCCTGCTCGGCAGGAAGCCTGCTTCTCCTGCTACCATTCCCTCTGCTTGTGTTCCCTCTCTCGCTGTGTTTCTCGCTGTCAAATAAATAAAATCTTTAAAAAAAAAAAAAAAGAATAATAAAATATGACCTATGATTTGGTACTAAATTGTCAGGGATTGATATTAGTAGCTGTGGTTATTTGTATTAGAGGGCAGGGTGTGCCCATGAAGCCAGAGAAGGTGTCAAAAGGGAAGCTTGAATTATGCAGGATCTATGGGGTTGAGAAGTTCTGAAGAGGGTGCCCAGGAGAGGAGCATTTCCAGTGGAGGAAATTGCAGGAGCTGGCAAAGAATTATCGTGTCAATCAATTGTCCGTTGGCCAAGAGCTAATTGGGTGGGCCATTGTTAACCCCATTTACCAATGGATGGATGAAACTTGGTAACAGATAAATAACAACAGCTAACCCTCATTGAGCACCTACTATGTTCCAGAACTGTTCTAGGCCCTTGGTGTATTTTAAATTATGTTTGGCTCATCCCAAGCTCCAAGTTGCCCAGCCTCAGGTGGTCAGGCCAGTATGGGTCCAAGGGGCTGGCATCGGTGCCATGGCTCTGTAGAGGGATGGCCAGAGGTGGGGTTGCAAAAACCTCTCCCACAGGCTCCCAGCTCTCCCTGGGCCAGCTGGCGAGCCAGAGGGTATGAGGTGAGTACTATTGTTGTACCCTCTTGAGGCAAGAAGAAACTGAAACAGAGAAATTAAGAGACTAACCCAAGGTCACAGAAGCAGTAAGTGGCTAAGCTGGAGTGAAACCCAAGCCTCTTCAGTTCAAAGCCCACAGTCTGAGATGCTAAATGAATGAGGAAAACAGGAGTGTGGTGAGCAATATAATATTGACCCTGCCAGGATAGGGGAAGGGTTGCACAGGAGAGGGAAAGAGAGGTGTTTGTTTCATTCTTGAACAATTCTTTGTGCGAACTTGTGAGAACCCAAAGTGAACTAAAAGGTGAGTCTGAATACCAAGATTTGGGCTTTGTAAACCATTTCAGGACACCAGTGTTAGCTAACGTAGGTATCGAGCCCTTCCAGTAAAAAAGGAAACTTATCAAAACGTTGGTGTCAAGATTCCCCACCATTCAGCTTTCAGGGCCAGGCCCACTAGAGAAAACAGAAGCGAGAGGAAATACGTGCCCCCCCCCCACTTCCACGTGGGTTCTTCTCTTACGAAGTACTCGTTATTAATTTTAAAACAGTCCATGGGTCCCTATATTTACCTTTTGCAAGGGCTTTGATTCAGCGAATCCTTGGGATCATGTGGGCCCTCTTTGCATCTCATGATAGAACAAGCAACCTACCAACCTCATTGGGGAAAAAAAAAATCGATGATGTTGGGTTGGTACTCAGAACCGGCCAACAGGCTAAATGGGGTGAAAGAGAAAGTGATGTAATCGTAGAGGATCCAGGCCAGGTTTTCCTTATCCAAATGCCCTTCCTTTTATAGACACCATATTGCTAAAATTCCCTTAGTAATGATTCATTTCTTGGGGCCTCTTTCTGTAATAAAGCCAACAAATCTTCTGATGGAAAAAATACCTAATCTGCTGGTTTTAAACAGCGTCTTAAGCAGAACTTATTTTTCTTAAATGAATTCTTTTTTGTTTTTTTTTTTAGATTTTATTTGTTTATTTGACAGAGGAAGACAGAGAGAGAGGGCGTGCGCACAAGCTTGGGGGCAGCAGAGGGAGAGGGAGAAGCAGACTTCCTGCACCCAACTAACCAATGGCTCAACCAAATCAGGTTTCTTTTTTTCTCATAAAAATAAAAGTTTGAAGGGAGTGAGCTGCCAGTGTTGGTTCAGTGATCTCAGAGCAAATGTCTTTGTGATTTTCTTGGTTTTTTTGTTTTTTGTGTTTTTTTTGCTGTTGTTTTTGTTTTTGTTTTGTTTTGTTTTGCTCAGGGCAGGAAGAAGAGGGACAGCATGAGCCATATTTCTTCCTTAAAATCAAGAAACTAAAGGCTTTCCTGAAAACTTTCCAGTAGACCTCTGCTTAGGTATTTTTGGCCTGAAATAGGCCACATGGTCTCTCCAAGATGCAAAAGATTCTGGGAAAAGAAATATTTAGTTCACCCTGCTATACCACTCCCGAGAATACGAGAATACCGGGGTTCTGTTGTCAAGGAAGAATACAGGTGTCGCTATGGAATTGGCCGCGTGACCCACAGCCTGGCTGTTCTCTTTAAGGGCCTCGTGAGGGAAAACGTGACACCTGAAAGTTTTCGTTATGGAAATGACATAACAAAAGAACTTACAGTGGGAAACCAGTGACTTCCCTTTTGATGGGAGCAAGCAAGCTGAGGTCCCTGTAGGATGTTGATGGAGAAAGGGTGCCAAAAAGGGACAGAGGGATACAGAAAATGGTAGAGAAGCACTGAAGATAAATTACTGGCAATATGTAAGGTACTCCGGGCAATTTGGGCTGAATGTATATAATTCGTCCAGCAGGAGGTCAGATATTCTGGAACAATGAGCCTTGCGAGATGCTGTAGCTTCTTTACAAACAGAGTATTTTGGGGACGCCCAGGTCATGATCTCAGGGTCCTGGGATCGAGCCCCTCATCGGGCTCTGTGCTTGGCAGCGAACCTGCTTCCCCCTCTCCCTCTGCCTGCCTCTCTGCCTACTTGTGATCTCTCTCCCCCTGTCAAATAAATAAATAAAAACTTTAAAAAATAAATAAATGAGAATAAAACCAGAGCATTTTTGTTTCAAGTGGAAGCAGGAGTTGGCTTGTTCAACCAGATACATTCACCTGATTATCCAGAAAATGCTTTGTGGAAGCACAACTGAACTTATTTGTGTATGTTAGAATAGAGGTAAACGTCAGGAAAACAGGTTACAGAAGTAACCTGTTTTAGCACGAAGTCTAAACATAAGACGCGCACACACACACACACACACGTGCACACGCGTGAGCACGCACACACACACACACACACACACGTGCACACGTGCGAGCACACACACACACGCACACACGCACACACACTCACCCGGCAATAAAGATAAAATCTCGTCTAGGGCGCCCGCTTTATCAGTGCCCTTCTGCCGAATAGTGAATCTTGCTCCCATGTTTCTCCCTTCCTGCTAAACAGATGATCAGGGGACCATTTATCATGTCTGTTTTGGGGTACAGCTAGGAAACATTTTCAGTAGAGAGCATGAATGAGCAGGGACTTGTCCTGAAAAACAGAACAAAAAGAAATTATTAATCATGTTTCCCTTTGTATATTTACTGTTTTGCTTCTGAAGGGAGTATTGGTCCACTAAGAGATGCATAATTAGGAGATATGCCAGATGGGTAATCAATGTGATTTTAAATTTTTATAGAGAGAGAACAGAGCTGAAGCTTGGATTTTTTTTTTTTTTTTTTAGAAGGTACTTTAGCTCTGCGCATTTAAAAACAAACATCTTGCATTAGGTTGCTGTCTTCCATGCAGTGACGTTGAATATGTTCTTAAATCCTTTTATTTTTAAAAAAAACTGGCCCGATGGAATGGAAGAGCGGAATGAGATACCAAATGGACGAGGAAAGCTAACACGCAGAGATGGGAACTGGGGTCCCCTGCAAGGAACGACTGAGAGCTTTATTTAATCATAATCATCATTATAGCAAACAAACAAATGAACAAACCATAAATTTCACTTCCCTTTCCTTCCTTCGCAGTCAGTGGAGATTTACTTGTTCTCGAAATTCTCAGGCTAGCAGGAAATCTAAAGGAAGCACTTTCTTTCTTTCTTTTTTAAGATTTTATTTATTTATTTGACAGAGAAAGAGAGATCACAACTAGGGAGAGAGGCAGATGGAGAGAGGGCGGGGGCGGGGGGAGGGGCGGAGCAGGCTCCCTGCTGAGCAGAGAGCCCAACATGGGGCTCCATCCCAGGACCTTGAGATCATGACCTGAAGGCAGAGGCTTTAACCCACTGAGCCACCCAGGTGCCCCAAGGAAGCACTTTCTGAATCTTCTATTTAAGCAAAGCAAGTGAGATCTTCATCAAGAGGGGCCGTGGTCGCTTGGCCAACGAGATGGGCTTGGGAATGAGATCACCTTATGGGACCAGCAGCAGATGTGATGCCCCAAGGGCAGTGTTTTTAAAACTGTGGGTTCAGACACATGAGGGAACTGTGAAATCAATTAAGAGGGTTCTGACTTCGCGCTATTTCTTAGCCCAATATAGTTGCACAGAATAGAACAACATTGAATAAAAAATAAAAATGGGAGTCACGTGTAAGGGCATATATCATTTATGAAATTTTTGTTCCAGTAATACATGTGCATCCTCATATAAATCATATTTCTTTACACGGGCCACCGTCAAAAAGTTTGAAAAATACTGCAACAGGGTGAAACTTAAGAGGACAGTCGCCCGTTGGCTGATAACGTCAGCTGAAAGGGACGGGGGCGATGGAGTCTCTGCGCCCTTCGCACCCCTGGGCACACACGCCCGGGCTGCTGACGCGGTTAGCTGTGGGAGTGTGCTCCCCCAGGATTCTCACACCAACATTCTTCCACACGAAGCTGAGAACATTTTTGCCAAGTTACCCCTCCAAGAACACCGTTTGGAATTTGATTGGGATTGCATTACATTTATCACCTCTTCAAGGAAAATTGACATCTTTACCCAGGTGAGTCTGCCATTCAGGTGTACAGAGCATGTCTGCACTTATCCTAGTCTTTTCCTATATCTCTTGGTTCTGTTTATGTTATTTTTTTTTTTTACAAATGCTTTTCATTTTTTATTTCTTGTTGACTCCTGTGTATTTGGCACATGTCTGTATTTTTTCTGTTTTGGGACCATTTTCTTTTCTTTTTTCAAATGGACGGACCTCTCTAGCTCACTGAACTTGCAGGGCATCTTCCATGCATTCCTGCTTCTGCTCATGCTGTTCCACTGTGCAGAAAGCCTTTCCCTGCACTGCCTGGGGAAGGTCCGCACCCTCAGGCAGAGCTGTCTCTTGGGAGGACTGCTGCAATAACCCACTAATGAGGCTCTCGGTTTCTCTTCTTCCTGCCTGCTGTTCCCCACATGGCGTGGGGGTGGTCTTTAAAAACATAAATCGAGATCCTGTCACTGTCCTCCCTAAGACATCTGCTGGCTTTTATTGCCTTTGCAAACATCCAAACGCCATTCAAGATCCTCAAGACTTCCCATGACATGGCTCCTGCCTATTTTCTCGGACCTCCTCTCCTGGACTTGTCCTCATCATCTGGGATGCCTTGGCCCCTCTGGCTTTCCTTTAGGCCCTCGACATTCCAAGCCTGTGCCTCCTTTGGCATATTGGCCTATTCCTGGGATGCTGGGATGCTCCAGCTCCTGAGGCTCGTGTGGCTAGATCCTTCTGGACATGGGGACACCCCATACATTTTAAAACTTTGATTTTGAGAGGCCTTTCCCAAAACCCAGTATGAAGTGGCACTCCCCACCCATCTGCTCTCTATGCACTGTCTTCTCTTTTTTTAAGATTTACAGTATCTGCTCTTTTCTTATTTGCTTTCTTGATTATCTGTTTCCTACTCTCCCATCTCCCCACTGCACACAAGAATGCAAACTCCATGTGCATGAAGGCTTTGTCAATGATGGCTATCTCTCCAGCCCCACAAAGGCACTAAATAAATATTTGTGGAATTAATGGATAGTCCTATAAAGTAGGTACCATACCATGTATAGAGCACAGAAAATATTCGGTCCTTATCTTTAGAAAATCTGTACTCAGAAGGCAGTGACACTGTGAGAATTGCCTCTCACTTTTCTGGAATCATCTTATTGTGGATGTGTGCGTCTATAAGCAGGGTCACCTGGAAGGAAGCCCCTTAGAAGTAAACTATTAAGAATAGATTTTCACTGTTAGAAGATGTTCGCTATTGAGGATCTATTTTCATTTGATTTTATAAAATTTCGAAGACTTTCCTGCAGGTAGACCAGGAACTCTGGAGAAATACCCAGGTAAATAAACTAACCTCTGTCCTTAACGGAGAGTGCTTTCAGTGAGATGAAGAAACTTGTAAAAACACAACAAGGCAGTGGCCTTGAACAACAGTGGGAGTGGTGCCCTTGCCTTTCTAGGACACCAGGGCTGTCTCAGTCTGTCCCAATATTGTGGTGAACATCCTTGACTTTGGCATATGAAAGCACTACCAACCAATCACACTTTAGTTTATTTAAACTCATCTTGGATGAATTTAACCTTCTCCCCCTAAAAGAAGGAATGGCGATTTGATCTATACTTTGGAGCCAAATCCAGAGAATGAATGAGCCTTTCCAAGGACAGTCCTGGGGTATGTTCTAAAAATCATTATAATGTGAATGAACTTACAAAGCTTCCCACCCCCACAGTAGCAGGCTACCCTGACTCTCACACCTCCAGGGGCTGAGGCAGACTTAGAGCCTGGGGCCAGCATGCTGCCTCCTACAACTAGAGTCCGCCTGTCTGTGGAATCCTATAGGTCTGGAACTGGGTGTTATTTCTGTGTAGAGTAGGGCCGGGGTGTTGAAGGGCCAGGCAGAGCCTCACCTGGGATCCCAAGTTGTTTTACACACTTCCATGTATATTAATTTTATGCTGGTGAAGTCACAGAATCTCCTCTGTAATGGAAACAGCCTAAGTTGAATGAGGGTAAAAATCTCAGAGCCAAGAGGTGGAGGATGGAGAGTGGAAGAGGCATAAAGAGAAGCCCTTCCAGGCAGCACGGAGGGGCCGGTACCTCAGCATTTCATCCATGAGTGAGGGCTGTCAGGAGACTTGTAAACGTTAGTCCAACAAATGAATGATCCTGGATTTGAGTAGGAACATCTGAAATGACGTTCATTTTCCTGGGAGGGACAATGAAGTTATGACACCTGGCTTACTGGATCCTGTATGCGAACCCGGTGCACTGGGTTATCAGTGGAGCGCAGCTTTCTGGCCCCGCCTCCCAGTGTCACTTCTTGAGGTTCATTTCAAGATTCTTGCCATGAATATGTGATCCTATAAGGAGGGTCTTGAGTTGCTAGTGAGGCACGGAGTATTTAGTGGGGGTGGGAGGACCACCATGTCTCTATCACAGAGGAGAAAAAGAAACATGGCCGTGACTTTTTTCTGGGCCATGACAGTTTTCCACTCTGGGCTCCCGTGAATCTAACACACAGCTCCAAGCCGTGTCATCTGGCCTTCCCTCTTCTCCGCCATCCCTGAAGCTTGGCTACAGGAAGCTCTTCCCTGCCCTGTGCCCTCTGTCCACAGTTCTAATACTTGCCATTACCATTCTGTTGAGCGGTAGCCAAGTTAGGACTTCACAGAAAAGGGAAGTCTGTGAGAAAGCCTGAGCTCGTCATGCTCTGTGCTTGTCTCTGGGCATAAGTTTCCATTAGGCTGAGTCTATTCCTTCATAAACTGAACTCCAAAAGCATCAGTAGGAAAGTCACTTTAATGCAAATAAGAATAACCTGGGACCCTTGATCCTCTTCTGGGGAGGGTTTTTCAAGTGTTCCCTTTGTATGGTAGGGATGGCCAGCATGACCCAGGAATTTTTTGATCCATGATAACCATGGAGCCTTCACTATATACTAGCCACACTGCGTCAAGATGGCTCAGAAGATTCATCCTTCTGCAACACACTGTTTTTATAAGGCAGGCACTTTGCTCTATAAGAAAGAGCAGACCTTTATGGAAGTTACGAAGTGGGAAAACCTTGGTTGAGCATCCGCCATTTTGGAATGGCCCTCTTTGACCCTCTGACCTCACCCCATGGCCATAGGTCCTCCATGGTGATATACTGGTTGAATTTGTCCTATGATAGAGACCTTTACACTCACTGCCCCCTTACCTCTCACAGTATTGTGTGCTATCATACCAGATTATCAAAATAGCTAACATACTGAACAACTCAAACTGAGGTATAAGTACACATCTAGTTATAAATTTATGTGGTATCCAGGGTGATGTGAGGAAGTGTTGAATCATTATATCATACACCTGAAACTAATATAACACCATATGTTAAGTGACTGGAATTAAAATAAAAACTAAAAAATACATACATACATACAACAGCAAAAATAATAAATAGGTAAATAAATAAGTAAATAAATAAACTTGTGCTATCTCTCCCATATGGCATACCTGATTTTATTTTATGAAATTTTATGAAGCCCTCCAATGTTAATTAAGGAGTGCTGAATGATGGGAATTTCAGCTACTAAGAAAGGGCCACTATAGGTGTTTTCCGGATCTCACGGTTTTGGGCACTGCTTACCTGCAGTGTGTATACACAGACATCATCACTTTTACTTGTAAGCTATCCAAATCCTTTAAAAAAAAAAAAAGGTTACAACTTAACTGCATAGGGTTTTCATGACCTGTCTTTGGCAAAGCTTCTCAGTGGCGATTATAGAAATTTTTGTGCAAAGTCAGTGAGACTAGACTTCAAATTTGCTAATGAGATAGCTCTGTGTCTAGCTGTGCGTGGCTGTGTTTATCACCTCACACTCCTGAGCCGTCCTCACATGGCACCAAGAGAGAGAAGGATTATGATTCTTTTTTTAAAAAAAAGATTTATTTATTTATTTAACAGAGTGAGAGAGAGATCACAAGTAGGCAGAGAGGCAGGCAGAGAGAGAGGGGAAGCAGGAGCCCGATG
>JAQQSY010007222.1:0-10581 GCA_028646535.1 Procyon lotor
ACTGAGCTACCCAGGTGTTCTGAAACAATACAATTCTTATGCCTTCTTTCAAAAGGTGTGGAAAGCATCAATGTAGTTTCAAAAAAAACCATTATAAGCAGAATATTCTCTTTTCCCCCACCTTTATTGTGGTATAATTGACATATAACTGTGTAAGTTTAGGGTGTACCAAGTAATGATTTGATACACCCATATATTATGAAATGTTTACTACAGTAAGGTTAACTAACTCCTCCTTCACTTCACATAATTACCATTTTGTTGTTGTTGTGGTAAGAACATTAAACTTCTACTCTCACAGCAATTTTCATGTGTGCAATAGAGTATCATTAACTGTAGTCACCGTGCTGTACCTTAGATGCTCAGAACTTACTCATTTCATGATTGAATGTTTGTGTCCTTTGACCAACATCTCATTTCCCCCACCACTCAGCCCCTGACAACCACCATCTCACTGTCTGTTTCTATGAGTTAGACGTTTTTAGATTTCACACACAAATGAGATCATACAGTATTTGTGTTTCTTTGACTTCTTTGGCTTAGCAATAAAATATACTCCAGCAGATTTGTGACAGAGATGACAGTCTAATGCAGTAGAGAAGTGGTAGCTCTTCAATAAGGGTAGATGGTGCTGCTTCAAGTGGGTGTTCAAATGGAGAAAATACAATTTGACCCTTACTCTTTATCATACCAAAAAAAAAGTTAAAAGAAGAGTAAAAAAGAAAAGAAATGCAGAAGATGCACTGCAGATCTAAATGTAAATGGTATAACAATCATCTAAAAGAAAACATGGCAGAATATCTTAATGTGTTTGGGTGAAAGCAAAAAGTGCCTTAACCAAAAAAAAAAAAAAAAAAAAAAAAAGTGCCTTAACCAAGACAAAAGAATTTACCATAAAAAACAATGATATTAAGTACCTCTGTTTATTGGAAGACAGCATCAAGGAAATGAAAGTGGAAGCCACAGTCTGGGAGAAGCTATTTTTAATCTGACAAATCGATAATTCAGTAAGGCAAAGACAATGAAACAAAAGAAAACTGGGCAAAATATTTGCAGAGTCCTTTCACAAAAAGAGACCATACAAATGGCTGATATTATATTAAAATATTCAGGTTAGCTCATGATGAGGAAAATGTAAATTAAAACCATAATACAATAATATTTCACACAAACCGGAAAGGCTAAATGAAGAACTCAGTGCCAAATGTCAACAAAATTACTGGAACTCCTCTTCACTGATGCTGGAAGTGTAAAATTTGGAAATCTATTGAAGTTGAGCATTTTTTTACATATTTGCTGCATGATCCAGCAATTTCATATTTATGTGTGTTATGCATAGATATAAAATACACAAGAAAAATTTTTAATGATTTGTTTAATTGAGTGTGAGTTGGGGGAGGGGCAGAGGGTGAGAATCTCTAACAGACTCCCTGCTGAGCACAGAGCCTGACACAGAGCTTGATCCTACAACTCTGAGATCATGACCTGAGCTGAAATCAAGAGCCCCTTATGCTCAACCTAGTGAGCCACCCAGGCACCCCAATACACAACAGATTTTAAATTAAAATGTTATATATATAAATATATATGTACATATGCATATATATATATATATTCTGAGATATACACATCTCAGAAATTCATATATATATCCATTAAAATGTGTTTCTAGCACTAATTGTAAAAACTGAAACTCATAAATATGAAAATGTCCCTCAAGAAGAGGATGAATAAAGAAATGTTAGTATATTCAAACAGAAACACTGAACAAGAGACGCCTTAGTGTATCATGCCAAAGATCCATGATATTCATTTGTCCCACTAATAGCAAGGTCAAATTTTATCACATGGCTCAGATGGTGTGAGCCAAGTTTTTCCACTTTAAAGCTGACAAGTACTTTTTTTTATTGACTGGTATGTATGAGTACTTTATTTACCAATTAATAAGTGTTACTTATAATTTCATAAGTAATCATTAAGTGTTTTGTGGGACAGGACTTTGAGACTGTCTCCTCTGTCTCCTCAAACATACATCCATTAATTTAGGATCCCCAGATGATCTTGCCTGAATCACTTATTACAAATAGTGATTTTCTAATACATCATAGAAAATATCAGTAAAGAAATGGAAGATATAAAAAAATCAAAAGAATACTATATAACTGAAAAAAAGAACTAATATTGAAAACTTACTAGAGAGGCCAAAGAGCAGAATTAATATCACAAGGGAAAGAATAAGTGAGCTCAGAGATAGAATAGAAATAACTCAATATGAACAATGTAGAGAAAATAGACTGATAAGAAATTAACAGAATCAAAGGGACCTGTAGGGAAAAAGAAAACATCTAACATTGGTATCAGCTGAGTCCCAAAAGTAGAAGAGAAGGACATGTGGCTAAAACAGTTTTTAAGGAAATAATGGCTAAAAACATCCCCAATTGGCAAAAGATATACACTTACAGATTCAAGAAGCTGAGTGAACGCAAACAAAAATCCATATCAAGACACATCAGAAATAAACTTCAAAAAAAGATAAAGGAATATTCTTGAAAACAGAGAGTATGATGCATTATGTGCAGGGAAGAACTGTAGATCTCTCAACTGAAACCATGGACCCCAGAAGGAAGTAGTGCAATATTTTCTAAAGTGCCGAAAGGAAAGAACAATTTTTCTAGAATTCTGTGCCCAGTAAAGATATCCTTCTGGAATAAAGGTAAAATCAAGACATTCTCAGAAAGGGGCGCCTGGGTGGCTCAGTGGGTTAAAGCCTCTGCCTTCAGCTCAGGTAATGATCTCAAGGTCCTGGGATTGAGCCCCACACGGGGCTCTCTGCTCAGCAGGGAGCCTGCTTCTCTCTCTCTGCCTGCCTCTCTGCCTACTTGTGATCTCTGTCAAATAAATAAATAAAATCTTTAAAAAAATAAAAAGACATTCTCAGATGAAGGAAAATGAAAAGGTTTTGTTGCCAGTGAAGCTGCTCTCAAATCTATCTATCTATCTATCTATCTATCTATCTATCTATCTATCTATCATCTATCTATCTATCTATCTGTCTGTATGTCTGTCTATCTATCTTTGTGTGTGTGTGAAAAAAATGTTCCTCAGACTGAAGGGACATGATACAAAACAAAACTTAGAATTTTACTTGGAATATCAGGAATAACATAAGAAAGAATACAGAGTAAAAATATGGACTCCAGCAAAAGTAATATTACAGTTTTTTGGATTCTAGGACTGAAGAGGCATCACAGGCCCTGCTTTCCCTCTCTTAGGATCTTGAGGCCTCCATGTTGGGAAGAAGTCCAGTCTCGCTGACTAGAAGAAGAGAATCCGCCTTAAGGAAGACACATACACAATAGCTAGCACCAGCTTCTGGACGTGTAAGTAAGGTCATTTTGGGCCTTCTACATCCAGTTAAACCATAAGATAGGTGTAGCTATATGAATGATTACAGGCAAGATCACTGGGAACCAGCAAGACTGCCAAGCCAAAGAACTGGAAAATATCTTTGTTGTTGTAAGCCTGTTTAAAAAAGAACTTAAGAAAATAAACATGAGCCACAGACTTCGAGAAAACCTACCTCAAAACACATATCTGATAAAGAACTTGTATCCAAAATATATAAAGAACACAATTTAATAATAATGTCATCATGGAAATGGATTACTACCTAGCAATAAAATGAAACCAACTACTGATACATGCAACAACATGGAGGAATCTCAAAAACATGCAGAATGAAAGAAGCTAGACACAGACAGCCTATGGCATGATTCCATTTATATGAAGTTCAAAGCAGGTAAAACTACTATATGATAATGAAAATCAGCACAGTGGATTATTGCTCAGGGTGGAAGGCAGTAACTGAGAAAAGAGAGAAGGGAACTTTCTGGGGTCATAGAAATGCTGATATCTGAATTAAGATGGTGGGTACATGGGTGTATACATTTGTCCAGCTGATCATCTTTAACTGATGGACTGTGCTTTTTATTTAAATGTAAGTCATGCCCCATAAAAATGAGAAATTGAAAAAAATAAATGCTTAATATAAACAAATTTTTAACATATATTATGAGCAGAGACACAATTTTTTCTCAAAAATAATGTACTTAACAAAAAATTAAAAATGATTTTTCTTTAGCAATACAATCTTACAAAACAAACTATTTAATCATTTTTGAGTTGTGAGTATAGTTTTTTTGTGAAAAGATTTGTTACAAAACTCTTCCTAACTCTAATGGGAGGAATACTCCAGATGTAGTTATAAGCTAATGACAAAAAAATGTCCTCTGACTCTTTAATGTTCAAATAATTTCCTCTAGTATTTGACAACTTCAAGGAAGTATTTAGAAGAATATTTGAGTTGCTTTTCAGAGGCGAGTCCTTTTATTGATAGTGAACTATAGTTTATTTAAAAAGATAAGCAAATATGCCTTTGTATTCTTTATTTTCATGATGTTTAGATGGGGGTTCCCATGCAAGATCACCGGGATCAGTTTCAGTATTTTCCTGGACATATTCCATTTGCTTAAAATTTCTCTGAAGTAAAGGAAACAAATTTTCTTGAAATAGAAGTTTTGCTTAGTCAATCGCTGTTTTCTTATCTCCCTTGAAGATTACAGTGATATGCAGGAATGCTTTGTACACAAGGACAAACTTTACTCTTTTCTAGATGCTAGCACAGCATAAAATCCTTCTTCCATCACAAGACATAATGATTCAGCTTTCAGAGTATTTATAATACTGAAATAACTATAACATCAATGAAACCAATTTTTTGGTCGAATCCAAATTTATATGATGTTATAAATTGCAAAAAGTCAGCCAAGACGTGTCGGTGGCTATTGAAGTACTGTATGGAGAGCATGACAATGGCATATTTGTGAAGCCTACTCATTAAACGTGTTTGTCAGCTGCTCCCAAGACCACTGAAGAAGAAAATGTGGGAAGAATAATGAATGAATTTTTATTAGAAAAATGCCACTGGGGATAATTGCCGAGGTGTTATAATAACTGGAGAGATTAATATCTAGGCCGACAGATGGAGCATGCAGGCAGAGTGGAAATGAGGGTTTTGGCCTTGTCGGCCCATCTGGATTAACATTCATACTTTGCCTCCCCTCTTGCACCCCCTGAGCCACTCAGGGTGCTAGCAATAAGTCTTCTTCCAAGCACAGTGGAAAACCAGTTCAATAGGTCCTTCCAATTTGACAAGCAAGATCCTCATCTGAAACCCTTTCCTCCCTCATTATGCCACTGGCAGGTGATTATTAACTCCCTAGTTGCAGTGGTTCCCAAACTTTGGCATACATCAGTGTCACCTGGAGAGTTTGTTAAAGCACAGATCACTGGGCCCCATCCCAAGTGCTTCTTATACTGTAAGTGGTGCTCACAAATTTGCATTTATAACAAGCTACCACGTATTGCTACTGGTGTAGGGACCACACTTTGAGACCCAATGAAATATTTCACTCCTTTGACATCATTCCAGTTCTCTTCCAGTAAGTGTACGTCCATCTTTCAAGAAAATTACCAGTGAGGGAAGGGGAAGCTGAGGAATTAATATGCTGTTTTAAATCCAGGAACAAAGTGGAGTATAAGCAAATCAATGCCAAGGGAAAGAGTAGTCTCAGGTGAGGGACTTATCAGAATGGGACTAACTGTAGGAAGTAGGGATAAAAAGAATAAAGAGCCAGGGTGACAGGCAAGAGGAAGTTTATTTATTGATTTTTGCTTAACTTGGTGTGTCAGCTGGTTCTGAGAGCCATGAGCAGAAGTGGCTTCAGAGTTAATGGTGATTATGATAGAGCATCATCAGGGAGTTCTCCAGGGCTGCATGGGACCCTTGTCATCCCTGAACACCATGAGTACGGAGCTACCACACAGAAATTCTCTGTGCACTTGGGCTTATAATAATAAGTAACAAAGTCATTTCTTAGCCTACTAGTGACTCCGGCGGGGATAAATTAGCAGATAATTAATTCTTCAGGGAGCACTTTCTCATTGTTTAGTTCAACTTGAAAATATTTTTCTGTGAAACTTACATGCTTGTGGGAAATCATAAAATATTGCTTTCATTATCCTGCTGATGCTCTAATTAACTAATGCAGGAAAGTAGTTATTAGGCATTCCCCTCCGCCCTTGACCCTGCCCAAAACCTCAGTGAGTTTGCCCTTTGAACTCTAAATGAGACTAGATAAGGCACTAACAACACAAAAGGTATGCAAGTAATTTAATAATACAGTGACTGAGTATTAGGTTTGAAAAACTGGGGAAGAAGGAAAATGAGTCAAGGCCAGAAGGTGTTCAAAAACTGGAGGTCCAAAACTGATTGTAGGTGATAAGCAAAAACAAAGAAGTAAATAAATAACTGCAGGAACCAGTTCCAGGTAAGCTGGGGAAAACATGTTCTACCCTCTCTGCCCCACTGAAAATGGCTATAAAACAGAATGGATGGGGTGGCCGTGAGAGGACCGTGCGCTGTGGATCACAGTAGTAGGATTGGAAAGAAGACCAGAATTTGAAGTACCACCAAATCAGTGATGAGTTTACCATGTTTTGTTGTCCTCTGGTTCGCTTGCTTCTTGGCCCAGTCACAAAAGTGAGCAGCAGAGAAGAGTAACTAAGGCCCCCTGCTTCTGGCCACAGAACCTAAAAGACACACTTCAGGGACATGAGATGTAGTGGTGAGATTATGAAGAGAGGGAACTGGAGGAAAGAGATCCCATTAAATTGTTCAGTAACTCAAAGATGTACTCCCCAAACTGTGCATGAATGGATCTGATCTTAATCTGCATAATCAAGAGTTTGAAAACTGAATTACCAGAAAGATTTCTGGTCCGTCCCAGACTGTCACTGGTGGTGCACGTGTGGGGCAGATCTGAAGAGCTTTGCAGAGGATTTGAAAACTGCACTGACATTGAAGCTGCAGCCTATAGAAGATGGGAGGGCACGTGTATGCCCTGAGCCGAATCAGGTCCATTTCTTGCCAAAATAAAGAAATTAACATTTTCAAAAGGATGTTTAAAAAGACTCAGAGTCTGAAAACATGATATCTACAGATTGAAAGCAAGAGGATGGAGAACCATTTATTAGGCTAATGGATGTCAAAAGAAAGCCAGAGTTGCCAAACTTATATCAGACAAACTAGATTTTAAGACAGACTGTAACAAGAGGTAAAGAAGGGCATTACATCATAATTAAGAGGTATATCCGGGCACCTGGGTGGCTCAGTGGGTTAGAGCCTCTGCCTTCTGCTCAGGTGGTGGTCTCAGGGTCCTGGGATTGAGCCTAGCGTTGGGCTCTTTGCTCAGCAGGGAGCTTCCCTCTCTCTCTCTGCCTGCCTCTCTGCCTACTTGTGATCTCTCTCTGTCAAATAAATAAATAAAATCTTTTTTAAAAAAAGAGATATATCCATCAAGAATATCTAACAATTGTAAATATTTATGTCCCCAACTTGGGAGCACCCTAATATACAAATCAATTAGTAACAAACTTAAACTCACTGATGATAATACAATAATAAGGGACTTTAACACCCTATGTATAGTAATGGACAAATCATCTAACCAGAAAACCAACAAGGAAGCAATGGCTTTGAATAACACAATGGACGAGATGGACTTAACAGATATACTCAGAACATTTCATCCTTAAGCAGCAGAATACACATTCTTCTCGAGTACACATATAGCATTTTGTAGATCACATACTGGGCTGCAAGTCAGCTCTCCTTCTGCTGCTCCCCCTGCTTGTACTTTCTTGTTCTCTAATAAACAAACAAACAAACAAACAAATAAATAAAATCTTGGGGTGCCTGGGTGGCTCAGTGGGTTAAAGCTTCTGCCTTCAGCTCAGGCCATGATCTCAGGGTCCTGGGATCGAGCCCCGCATCAGGCTCTCTGCTCAGCAGGGAGCCTGCTTCCCCCTCTCCCTCTGCCTGCCTCTCTGCCTACTTGTCATCTCTCTCTCTCTGTCAAATAAATAAATAAAATCTTTAATAAATAAATAAAATCTTTTTTAAAAAAGATAGTTAGAACAAACAGGAGGAAGATAAAGGGATCCATGCAGTTGAAAGATTTCTAAATTCTACTTAAGTGTTGATTCTAATTAGACTATGGAAAATTAAATATGTAAATTGTAATTTTCCTAGTATCCATTAAAGCAATCTATACAAATAAATACTACATTTAAAAACCTCACGAATTAAAATGGAATAATAGCAATATTCAAATAAGTCAAATGAAAACAGGATTTGGAAACATGAAGGAAGGAAAAACAGAGAAAAAAACACAGAAAACAAATAACAAAATGGTACACCTAAATCCAAACATAACAATAATTTCACTAAGTGGAAATGACCTAAACTCATCCCCAAAAAGACAGAGATTGGCATAACAAACACTGCAAGATTCCATTAATATGGGGTATCTAAAGTAGTCATACTCTTAGAAATAGAAAGTAGAATGGTGGTTGACAGGGATGGGAGGAGGGGGAAAGGGGTGTTGTCTGATGGATGGAGGGTTTGAGTTTTACAAGGTGAGAAAGCTCGAGAGATCTGTTACACAATATGTATATATATTTAATGCCACTGTACACTGAAAATGCTTCAGATGGTAAATTTTATGTTGTGTGCTTTTTTACCACAGTAAAAAGACAGAGACCTGTCAGATTAAAAACATACAAATGAAGAACTAAGACATGACGGAACTACATGTGGTTTACAAGAAACTAATTTGAGATATAAGGATACAGGGGGCGCCTGGATAACTCAGTCAGGTGAGTGTCCAACTCTTGATTTTGACTCAGGTCATGATCTCATCAGGGTCGTGAGATCAAATCCCATCAGGCTTCTGTGCAGGGAGTACCGCCTGCTTAAGATTCTCTCCCCTCTCTCCGCCCCTCCCCATCATGCTTATGCTCTTTCTTTCTCTCTCTCTCTCTCTCCCTCTCTCAAAAAACAAGAGATACGATGACACAGGTAATTAACAAGCAAAAGGATGGAAAATGACATAGCATGAAAACACTAATCAAAATAATGCTAGAGTAGCTATATTTATAGAGATAAAATACACTTCAGAGTAAAGACAATTACAATGAATTAAAGAGAAAAATTACATACATAATGAAAAAATTGTCATTTCACCAAGAAGTTGTGAAATTCCTAACTATAAGTACCTAAAAAAAGAGCCTCAAAATACTTGGAACAAAAAATGGCAGAACTGGGAAAAAAATAAACAAATCTACAAATATCATTGGAGACTTTAACACTCCTTATTTATAATGGATTTAGCTGGAGGAAAGAAAATCAACAAGTTTGTGGAAGAACTGAATACCACCCTTAACTAAATAGAAATAATTGACACAGAATGCTTTACTGAATAATAGCAGAATCTACATTATTTTCAAATGCACATGAACATTCACCAATATAGAATTTTTCCTGCATCATAACATACATTTTAACAAATTTACAATAATTTAAACCATACAAGTCATATATATCCTCTGTCCATAATTGTATGTAAAACTAGAAATTCATAACAGAAAGCCAGAAAATCTTCAGGTACTTAGAAATTAAATAGTACATTTTCAAAATAATTTTTTGGCTAAAAAAAGATTACTTATTTATTCCAATCTATTATTTATTTATCACCAATAGGAAGATAGCAGGTAGGAAGGAAAATATTTTCATATTTTGAACTAAATGAGAAATGAAAACATAACATCAAAATTTGTGGGATGGAGCTAAAGCAGTGTTCCCAGGAAAATTTATAGGGTTACATGATTATAAGTAAGTCACAAATCTTGCCCCATCCACAGTGGGAGGAGATTACATATTCCCCACCCGGAAGTGGGGATAATTGGAGGCCACCTGAGAATTTATATGCCATAGCACCTTTGTAAGGTTTCCACTGGAACAGAGCTGGAAAGCTAGTCTAAGGTAAATCTGTCCTTAGAGAAGGAGAATGGATTTTATTAACACTTTACACACAAAAGGTTTGGAGAAAAAGTGACTCTCTCCTTTCCCTTCCCAGACCCTCTCTCTGTCTCCCTCCCAACACAGTGTCTTCATGCAGCCAGTGCTAGTGGTGGAGTTTGTAGCCTTCCTTAAGTACTCATGTGCTTAAATACTCATTTATTAACCACACTTGAGCATATTTAATGGGGATTTTTCTCTTTATAAAAGTCAGATCATGTTGATTACATTATTTTTAAACTTGCTTTATTCTCTTAAGCTTTAATTTTTCACTTTGAAATAACTTCAGACTTACCCAATAAAAGTTGCAAACTGAACACCAGGGATTCTCATATAACCTTCACATAGTGTCCTAAAATATTAACATATAACCAGAGAGCAGTGATCAAAACCAGCAAATTAACATTTAATTTGCAGATCTTATTCATAATTTGTCAGTTGTCCTACTAAATGTCCTTTTTCTGGTTCAAAATCCAGTCCAGGGCATGTGGTATATCTGTGCATAGTTTCTTGCTTCCTAGACCTTCTGTGATCTGGGATAGTTTCTTCCATATTTTATTGCCTTTCATGACTTTGATACTCTTTTTTTTTTTTTTTTTTTT
>JAQQSY010007223.1:0-10581 GCA_028646535.1 Procyon lotor
GGGGCTGGTCCTTAGCAGGCTGGCCCAAGCTCAGCACAGGTGCTGCCCGGGAAGCCGCTGCAGGCCTGGGGGGTGCCCACCAGGCCTGGGGGGAGCCCCAGACCCCAGACCGCTGGCTGAACTGACCTAGGAAGGACCTTCTACAGGTCTCAGGTTTACTTTCCTTGAAAAGCCACGGTCAGTACCCCCCTCAAAGCTGTCAGTGGACCCAGCCCAGAGAGTGGCTGTCTCAAGGAAACCATAAACCACAGGAAGGATGCCTTTTTCATATTTGGTTGACATGCTTTATGTGTGATCACTCTCATGACAACAGAAGGTATATAAAAAAGCTCAGTTACAGTTTCTTGGAAATAATAAAATAACTTGGAGGGACTCGCATGCCAAGGAGTCTGAAGATGAATGCCTGGCTATAAAAGAGGACTTGCGTCATATTTCATAAGGGCTGCGGTTCAGCTGCTTGGCAGGTGAGGAACGGAAAGTGGGATTGTTTTGAGAACGTTTTACGACGCATCCAGAAGCGTCCAGTTCATTGGATGATCAACGTTCAGACTTGAATGAAGGGAAGGAGCCTTACAATTTCCTCCTTTCCGATATCCTTTTGGGAGGCAGCAATTTCAGGACGAGGATAAAATCTAGTAATTATCAACTACCACTAAAGAGGGGGGAAATCCTTAGTCTCTACAGTTTGTGCTGCTGGAGGTGAGGGGGTCATTAGCTCTGTGTTCCAAACGGAGAAACCAAGGCTCTGGCAGGCACCGGGACTTGGCCAGGGCCTCACAATAAACAACAAAACAGACAGGCACTGAACCTAAGGACCGGTTAGTTTCCAAGTCTGCGCCAGGTGGGGAACATCATTATACAATTGTTTAAAAGCTGACTTGTTCTCTTCAAATTGTACTTTAAAACTATGTAATCGGAAAGCCCCTTTAGGAACTCTTGGAAATAAAACACTAACATCAGAAAAATAAAATCGAATTTAAAAAAAACACTCATTAGAACGTAATAGGATAGATTTCTTAAAATGATTAGCTCACGTTAGTTTTCTCTGTACTTGCTAATTAAAAAATGTTTTTTTTTTAACATTTGACAAGAGAGATCCGAAATTATTCATTTCATTTATTATGGTAAATCTCAGTGTTTAATATATTTTCAACACCTTTCTAAAGCGAGATCTCACTTTGGTGTCTTTCTCCCCTCTTTTTTATTTTCTGTCTAAAATTAGAAGTTGGGTTATAAGAGGCGGAAATGCAGAGCCAGTGTGGAGGGTGGGGTTCTCCTTCTCAGAATGTTTTATTCCGGCTCCTTGAGTTAATGTTTTCCCAATTTTATTGAGATAGAATTGAAGTGCGCCAAACTGTACGTATTTAAAGTATACAGTTTGATATATACATGGAAACCATCACTACGCTCAAGATAAAAATTTCTGCTGCCTCCCACAGTTTCCTAATAATGGCCCTTTGAAATTCACCTCTCACCCGTGCCCACCCCCAGGCGACCACTGATAGGTCTTCCCATTCATTTGCATTTTGGAGAATTTTATATAAATGAGTCATAGTGCACATATACTTTTGCCTGGTTTCTTGAACTCCGTAGAATGAGGTGAGGCTCATTTCCGTGGTTGTCTATCAGTAGTTAGGGGAGTAGCCTTCCATTGGGTAGACACACTACAATTTCTGTATCCACTCACCCACTGATGGACGTTTCCATTGTTTCCAATTTTTGGCTATTCTGAAGGAAGTGGCTGTGGACAAGTGTTTGAGTCTCTGTAGGGGACGTGTGACTTCGTTTCTCTTGAGTAGACTCCTAGAAATGAAAAGAATGGATCACGTGGGAGAAACATGGTTAAGTTCTCAAAGACAGTGTCGGACTGTTCAAGGTGGGAGCACTTCTGTAGGTTCCCGTCAGCAGTGAACCTGAGTCTCCATTGGGCCGCATCCCTGCCAGGTCCCGAGTCGATCTTAACGTTTGCTTTTGGCTTGTGCCAGGGAATCAACTCGTGGCTTATTTAATGATTGTCGACCTCTAAGGCTCCCCAGTGTCCCCTTTTAAATACCTCTCCTGGCTCTCTGCCACCACATCCTCGCTCCGTCCTAAATGGTCTTCCCGTGTCTGCTTTCTCTCCTTCAAGCCAGGCTCCCTGTGCCAACCGGAGAGGTCTCTTCAAGACACAAACCTGGTGGCGACTTTGCCTTGTTTGAGACCATGTCGCGGCTTCCCGGCGGTGGGAACACGTTTCTCTCAGAATACAATAGAATACAATGTAATCCTGCAAGATCTGCCCCTTCGGCCTCTCCCCGCCCCACCCCCAGTTCTCTGGATCCCATCTTCCTTCCGTTCTTTTAGTGGTTGGGTTTAGCCAGAAAACATGCTTTGTTTGGTTCCTATGTGATGTACCACACAATTTCATTATGTTTAAAAAAACTGAATGAATTGTCAACATTAAAAACCTAAAAAAATCCGTACAAACAGTGGTAGACCGGCATTCCCCGCGGTGGCCGAGTGAGCAGGAGTTGGGGACTGCCCCTCTAATCCAGGGTGGCTATCTCTCTCCCCCGCCCCCCATTTTCTTGCACCTGTTCATCTCCACTCACTTTTGCAAAATACACATTTGTTTCTCCTTCAAATTTCACCTGAAAGGGGACCTCTGAATCTCCCACCCTTGTGTCTCTAGCAGAGGGACCGCACCCCATGTGTGAGCCGTGGGGCCACAGCCTCCGTCCTTTGGCCCTCGATCCTGTGAAATTGGTCCGCTGACCACTCAAGACTCAGGCAATGTGAGCACAAAGCCATTTCAGTTTCCTGGGAGACAGAGTGGGGGATTAAGGCAGTTATACCAGCCCTGCAAACAGGAAGAAAGCTAATATCAGTTTTGAGGCACGAAATGGGATTTTTAAGTCCGCAGCAAGTTTAGGAAGCTAGGTTTGGTCAAGAGAGGTAAGGGTTCTTGAAATTGCTTCAGCTCCCCCTTTAGTAGATCAAGAAGCTGACCTGATAGACTGAATCGGAGGGAATCCGTCCCTTTGAGCTCAGTGGCTCATTGTAAGAGGGACATGGGGACATAAAGCCTCTCTGTAGGCAGGGGGTCCACATGGGTGATGCATTACGCATTTACATTTACATTACACTGTTAAATTTCCTTTTCAGGATCTGAGTGGGGGTGGGGACAGGTGGCCTCCCAGCCTGCCTTGCCCATGATAGGGAAAGGGAAGCCCTGTTTCCAAGTGCCCGTGTTTCTGTGTGATATGGGCAACACCAGAAGTACCCACGTTCCTGGGACAGGGATGAGGTGGGTGGGGTTCCCAACTGAATGGAGGTTGGGATCTCTGGGGCCGGGACTTGTGGGCTCCACATCAGAGGGCTGTAGGGCCAACCTCCTGTGCCCCGGTGGGAGATGGCACCCAGTACCCCTCCCAGAGGCAAGAACGGTCAGAGTCACGTGCGGCTCTGAGGAAGGGGTCTGACCAAGTCTCAGGAGAATAGACTCCAACCGCTTTCACTCAGCCATAGACTTTAACAGGACGCAGGTCTGCACACGAACACCCGGGTGGGGGCCAATTTTGTGGGCCTGGCAGTTCACAGGGCCTGTGCTTAGAAGGGCTCGCGCTTGGTTTCGTGCTCCTGTGTCACCGTCTCAAAATTCTTAGCAATTTTTGAACAAAGCACCTCATATTTTCCTTTGGCCCCGAGCCCTGCAAATCATGTAGTCCGTCCTTCTCAGGAGGTACCAGCCACGTGTTCATCCAAGGCCAAGGGCCCCTTCACCCTAGTGCCAGGAGGTCATAAAACTACCGACCACCCACACAGGCGGGACACTCTCTTGAGGGGGCTGGTTGGGGGAGCTGCTGTTGGAGACCAGAAGGCAGAGGAACGAGGAAAAGAACAAAGAAACTATTAAATTATGGAAGGACCCTGTATTTACTGCATTGCCTTGCATTTTGTTTTCTTGCATTTTCCTCCCATTCCTCCAGCTACAAATTGGGTGGGGGCCTGGGAGGAAGATCGGATTACTATATAGATATTATTTGTAGAGGGATAAAGAAGCTACACTTGGCACATCTGCATGCAATGTAGATCTGTGTAATGATGCCACAAATGAATGAGGGATCTCGGGTCTTTCATCCAGTTAGCAAGATTGTGGAAAAAACAATGGAGAGCCTGATCTTAGAGGAACAAAAGTAGCAGTGGTTAAAACAAACAAACAAAAAGGAAAAGGAATTAGAAGGAAAATGTAAAGCTGCTTCTAGACTCCCGTGCTGGTGACCCTGCTGCTTTCTGGGATGGGGAGAGAGTGAGCAGAACAGCTAGGGCCAGCATCTACGTCCCTCACCCCAAACTGGAAGAGAGCATGAGGGATGGAAGTTTTGTTCTGGTTTCGGGACGGAGCATCTGATCAGAAAAGAAAGCCCCATATCACTTCCTGTGGGTAGAGGAGTCTCAGACCCAGGAGCAGAGAAGGTTCCAGCCAATGCAGGAAGGACAGACCATTGGTCCCAACGGCAGAATTTGCTGGAACATTTTCTCATTGTAAGACTCAGAGAGTGTGAGGAAGACAAAGCTATTCATGGGAGGGAGGAGCAGACTTTTCCTGAGAAGAGGAGCAGAAACCAAGGGTTAGCAAAGAAGAGATGAATCCTAGGAGGATCAATCAATGCAAGAGGCCCTCCCCCACCCCATGAGTCCGAGTTATTTCTTTAAATCTTGCTCCCTATTTCTTTTCCTCAAGTAATGTACAGAGGGATTTTAATGACAAATAGCAGAAAAAAGTTACAGGCTCTGAGGGACCATTGTGGGGGGTTGTCTGGTCCTCCCTTTGCTTCTGGACAGAACACTGTCATGATCCCAGACAGAAAGCTGGGCTGCTTTTATGGTTCTTCAAAGATGGAGCTGTGTCGTCTCCCTTGAAGCTCACTCCAGGGCCTGCCAAGTACCCTTCATCTCTAACGTAAATCCCTGCTGCTAGAACATTTCCTCTTGTTTGAGGCTCACGGGAAAGAGGGTAAAGCGAGGCCCCAGCTCAGGTGGACCATCCTGTCCTGGGGGGAGTGTCAAGCTTTCTTTAACCAGAGAAAGGACAGTCATATCCCTAGCCACTCAGAGATGGCGGAAGGACCCTGGACAGCCCTGTGTCATCTTGCTCCGGGGACCCAGTGAGATGACGTGTGCTACAGAGCCCAGCCTATCACACAGGAAATGCCCCTATTTCCTGGGGCGTGGAGAAAGCCTGCCTGCTTTCTCCTAGCTTCCACTCTGGACTGCCCAAGTCAGAATCTCTTCTCAGTAGCGTGATGTACCTTCCCCGAGCTTTAGTCTTATTGTCGGCAAAATGGCGTCTAAGGACACCTACCTCATGTGGTTGCCATGAAAAAGAAATGGGGTGATGAATAGGGCACACCTCACATCATGCCTAGCACCTGTCAGGAACTCAGTGTTAGCTATGACTGTTTTCTGGGAGAGTCTATGTGCCCCACGAACAGATAAACCCCTCCTTAGACCTCCCTGTCTAGTCAGTCACCAATTGACTCTTTTTCTTTGTTGTTGTTAAAGATTTTTTTTTTAATTTATTTGACAGAGAGAATCACAGTGAAAGAGGGAACACAAGCAGAGGGAATGGTAGCGGGAGAAGCAGGCTTCCTGCTGAGCAGGGAGCCCGATGCGGGGCTCGATCCCAGGACGCTGGCATCATGACCTGAGCCGAAGGCAGACGCCCAACCACTGAGCCACCCAGGCGCCCCGTGGCTATTGACTCTTAACGTAAAATTAAATAAGGTTAAAAAATGCCGTTGTAGATTGCCGCATTTCAAACTCTCAGCAGCCACGTAGGGCCGGGTGGCCCCCTGCTGGGCAGTGTGGATAGAGAATATCTCCGTCACCTCAGAACGTCCTATCAGGCAGCATTGGCTTAGATCAGTGAGTGGAGGCACAGGTCCCTAAAAGGCACGGAAATAGGGTAGGCAAGTTTTGAGGGAGTGAAGGTCAGGGTCCACAGCACAGGGCCCTCCGGGCAGGGAGTAGGAGACAGCGTGTGGGTGGGAACTGGGTGGGGGACCATGGGGACCCCAGCAGGAGTGATGCAGGGGGTCTGAGGACTCACTGCGTTTCCCAGCGAGCGCACAGCCTGCTGCCTCCCCAAGGGAATCCACGGTCTGAGCTCCATCTTCCACCCTTCTCGGGCGTTCCACGGCTGTGCCAGTCAGGGCGTCCCTCGTGAGCCAGGGGACGTATCTGATGCCTCCCCTGACCCAGGAGGGAGTGCGGCGGTGTCACCTTGAACGTCCTCCGTGGCGCCGCGAGACGGGGAGACGGGGCAGGTTCATGTCGTCCTTGAGTGTCCTCCCTTAAGTGCTAAGTGACCAGTGATACATCGAAGCCCTGATTGTTTCTGAAAGGCTCTTTTACGAGATCTCCAATAAAGTTCTAAATGATCACGCCTGTTTGGGGGAAGATAATGCCAGAGCGGGGCCAGGAGTTTGTGGGAAGAAATCCCAGCCAGGTGAGCATTTAAGGAACGAGATGAAGTCAGTGCTCGGAGACAGTGAATTAGACGGCTGAGTATGTCACCGTAATAATGATGAATAATAAATGACCGAGAAGCTGCTATAACTCACGGGGTAGGAGTGGAGAATGGCGAGGAAAATTTATGGCCTTGTAGCGCCGGGGGAAGAGAACGTCTCAGACGTGCCTCCATCTTTTGAAGAGAAATCTTCTCGAAGAGACATTCCTCTGGAAAAAAAAAAAGTCTCTTGTCAAGAGAGTGCCTGCCTCTTGTTTCTGGGAGGCGAGGGGCTCTGGCTGTAACAGACCATCCCTCCATCCAGCCCCGTCCTTGTCCACCTGTCTCCCTGCACTGCGCAAGCTCCCGCACAAGCCGGCATCAGGGCAGCTGTGGGGACAGGTCACTGCCCTACCCTCGTAGGACGTTCTTCCAATCCCCTTGTCTGCAAACAGGGAGCGGCCTGGTGATGGGGGGGGAGGCGTGCCGCGGACCACGGCCAGGGTGGGAAGAGCTACCAGCAGGACAAGCTTGTTGGGAAAACATTCTGCAGGTATGGGGAGTCTGCTATTTTTATTAGGGCCCAGGGGTCACCTTCTGAACATTCATTCAGAGCAATCACTAGGAAAGACATGAGTCAGAAATCAAATGGTCTGCTCCCGGCACCTGCTAAGTGCGGGCCCTCCGCATGCCTCCCTCGGTCCCCCCAGCGCTGTGCACAGCAAAGTCAGCTGCGGGCTCTGGATGGGTGATGCCATTCCAGCAGGCACAGACTTACCTCTTTTCTGAACAGCCTCTTTCTTCCTTCTCGTCTTCTGTGACTTCACCTTCTCCTGGGTCTGGCATCTGCAATTATGTCTTCAATTATAAAGGTGACCGAGTGACAGGGTGGGGAAGAGGATGTCGTGAAAAGAAAAGTTTCATGTTATTGTTCTCCTGGAACCAAGAGGCACGCATCCAGGCAGGCCAGGTGGGGAAGGGGAGGGGCGAGCGTAGTCTGAATTCTGCATCGGGTTCCCCCTCACTCCTCCAGGCGAGGCAGGGAGAGGCAGGGAACACAGCGTAGGACTGGCTGGTTTGAACAATGTGAGTGGGCTCTGAGCCACAGGGTGGTCGCTAGATGCCTGGTACCAGGCCCTGGGTGATTCAGGGCAGAGGAAATGTTGGCTTGGTGGCTTGACAATATACTCATTAGCCGCCTCCCCTCCTGCATTAATCTGTGAAGGCAGCTGGGACAAAAAATGACAAACTGGGTGGCTTAAGCCGCAGAAATTTATTATCTCCTAGTTCAGGAGGCTGAAAGTCCAAGATTAGGGCATCTGCAGGGCTGGTTCCTGGTGAGAGCTCTTCTCCTGGCTTGCAGAAGGCCACCTTCTTGCTCATAGAGACAGAGATAGAGACAGAGTGACAGAGAGAGACCCAACAAGCTCTCTGGTGTGTCTTCCTCTTCTTTTTAAAGTAGGCTCGATGCTGGGCACCTACTTAACGCGAGGCTTATACTCACGACCCTGAGATCAAGACCTGAGCGGAGATCAAGAGGCAGACGTTTAACCGACTGAGCCACCCAGGTGCCCCCCTCTCCCTCTTCTTATAAGGACACCAGTCCTATTCGATCAGGGTCCCCCCCCCCTTATGAACTCATTTAGCCTTAATTACCTCCCGAAAGGCCCAATCTTCAAATACGGTCACACACTGCGGGTTAGGATGGGAACATGAGAATTTTGTGGGGACACCATTCAGTCTAAAACACCTGCCTTGCTTCTCATGGTGCTTCCCAGGTCTTGGGGTCACCCCCCCAAAAAATGATTTGCCTTGAATCCTATCTCGGGTCTGCTCGAGGACACTGTGGGGGTGGGGGGCACTGTGCCTCTCAGACGGTCCTCTCCAGACCACAGGCTCTGTATCAGAGATGGCACCGGTGTCCTCCCATCTCCCCAACCAAGGTCTCACAGCAGGGAGGCAGGGGTGTCTCTACTCTCTTGGCTTCCAGCCAGGATTAGATTCCACTGCTGCCTTCCTGGTCTCTTTGTTGCCACTTTAGAGGATTCAGAAAATTCCAGATGGCCATTGCACCCAGGGGTGGGAACACCCTTGGGGCCAGTCATGGGGCTCCCCATCTGGGGCCAGATGAAGCCAGTGGGGAGAGCAAGGCAGGCCACTCTGCTGCCCAGGCATGGAGGGCAGAGGTCCGTGCCATGGCTGGGACAAGGCCTGCCCTGGTGGCCCCTGTCTGCTCTGGCCTGGCCCCACCTGTCTGCCATGAGAAGGGAAGCATCCTTCTCCCCTGGGGTTCCAGGAACCTGTAGGGGATAAGGCTTGATCTCAGAGCCTGGGCTGCTGAGTCATCACTGATGCAGCCTGAGGCGGCCTGCTCTTGAGTGGCCCCAGCCCAGATGTAAATGTAAAATGTCAGCCTGCTGTTTGTGCCCAGCAGGGGAGGGGGAGGGGGCGTGGGGCTAGTGCTGCTGTGACCATCCACCGGCCACATGCAGCTATTTAGGGTAAAATTAAATAGAAGTTAAGATTCAACTCCTCAGTCATATTGGCCACCTTCAAGTCCTCAAGAGCCACGGTAACTCATGGCTATGGTACTGGGGAAAGCAGATATGGAACATTTCCGTCCTCATAGAAGGTTCTATTGGCCCGTGCACTCAGCCCTGATGTGAGCACCCAGCCCTGGGTGAGCACCTGTTGTTCCCAGCTTCCGTGGAATGGAAGCAGCCTTTGTTAAAAATGCAGCTTCCTCAAGCAAGCAGCCCCCAGCCCGACTCCGAGTGTCCCTCCTTCCCTCCATGCTCTGCTCCTGGCCCAGTGCCGGTCCAAGTACGGATTTGCCAGCCACCCTCAATCCTACCAGCAGAGAGGGCCGGGGAGTGTGGGCTGGGGGCTCCATGCAGCCTCCCCTCTGTAGAGCCTGTGTGGGGGCAGGGAACGGTGCCCCCCTGGGATTGTGTGTGGAGCAGGACATGTGTGCCCTAGAAGGACAGCCAGCCAGGGGGGCAGAGGGAATCTGTATCTGACTATTCTGAGCTAAACTGTGTCCCCCGCCAAGCTCATCTGTGAAGGTCCTCACCCCTGCATTTGTAGGGTCTGAAAAATCAGGAGCTACTTCGGTCCCACCCCCAGAGCCTCTGCCCTGGACCCAGGAATACACATACTTTAAAAAAGTCCCCAAATGATTTTTAAAACCTTTTCATGTTGAGTTCATTTGAAGCTCACAGAAAAGCTGCGAAGATAGTACAGAGTTCCGACATACCCCTTACCTGTCCCCCGCCCCCCTGTAGTTACTGTCTTACAGAATCATTGTGCAGTGGTGTTCAGCCCCACTAGCTGTGGGTGCACCCGTGTGCACGTGCATGCAGGCGTGTGGGTAGGGGTTCATGGGTGTGTAGAGTCAGGGAGGTGACAGGTGGGGCTGGAGGCTTGTAGAGGGGCTGCCAATGCAGGGAAGGCCCCCAAAGAAAATCCGGAAGTCTCTTCACTACCAAATAAATATTTAAGGTAGTAACAAAAGCCCAATGCTAAAGATTTTTTTTAAAAACAAGTTGAAAGGGGGGCACCTGGGTGGCTTAGTCGGTTGGGCATTGGAGTCTTGGTTTCGGCTTGGGTCATGGTCTAGCGGTCGTGGGATTGAGCCCTGCGTGTGAGGCTCTGCGCTCAGCGGGATCTGCTTCTCTCCCTCTCCCTCCGCCCCTTCCCCCAACTCTGTCTCATAAATCAAGCTTCCAAATAAAAACAAGATAAAAGTAAAATACATCGCGAAAAGTAGGGGAGGTCCATAAGGATGTGTAAAGTGCATTGAAATGTGTCCCAAATTCTGAAGATTCAGGGCAACCTTTCAGGATACGGGAGATACTAATTAACTCCAGGTTTGTTAGATTAAACACCCACGTTAAAAAAACATGAGCAACCATTAAAATGACTAGAAACAGAATGTCTAATTCAAAACAGTAGCGGGAAAAAAATGTACAAGGAATGTCGCCCATATTTACCGGGAGCTCGCGGTGAGCAGCCTCTGCTCTGAGTCCTCCCTCCGGTCGTCCCTGTTGGCCGTCTGTGTCACTTCCATTTCCCAGATGGGTAAGCGGAGG
>JAQQSY010007224.1:0-10580 GCA_028646535.1 Procyon lotor
ATTCCAGGACCCTGAGATCATGACCTGAGCCAAAGGCAGAGGCTTAACCCACTGAGCCACCCAGGCTCCCCAAAGAAGTTCTTCCTGAAGAAGAAAAATGATATAGATCAGAAACTCAGATTTACATAAAAAAGGAAAAGCATTGCAGGAAGAATAAATGAAGGCAAAGTAAAAATTTTTATATTTCTTATTTTTAATTGACCTAATAGATTACTACTATTCAAAGTAATAATGGTAGCAATGTATTGGTAATTATAACACATTGATAAGGGAAATGAGTGACAGTGATGTTATAAGAGATGAAAAAGAGGCATTGAGAATATCCTGATATAAAGTAACTTGCATTACCCATGAAGCAGTATAGTATTATTTTAAAGTGGACTTGGTCGTAAATTTACATTGCAAACTCTAAAACAACCAGTAAAATTTTCTTAAAAAGAAATAATTGATAGGCTAACAGAGGAGCAAAAATGGAATTATATAAAGTGCTCAGTGAAACCCAGAGAAGCCAGAGAAAGAGGGAAGAAGAAAAAAGAAGCAATAATTGCAACAGATAGAGAATGATTAGAAACATGGTAGATATTAATTCCGCTATTTAAATAGTCATTCTAAATGTGAATGATCTCCACACACCAATTGAAAGAGATTGTCCAAGTAGATAAGAAAACCAAAACAATGAGGTGTTGTCTACAAAAAAATTATATACCACAACCAAGTGGACTTTAGCCCAAGTATGTGAGGCTAGTTCAACGTTCAAAAATCAATTAATGTATTCATCCTATCACATGAATAGACAAGAGAAGAAAAGTGACATGATCATAATAATGGATGCCAAAAAAAAGGCATTTGACAAAAATCTAACAGCCATTTATGATGAAGACTAGGAATAGAGAGGAACTTTCTCAATTTAATAAAGAATAGCTGGAAAACCTACAGCTAAGGATATAATTAATAGTGAGAAACAAGAAATTTCTCCACTAACATCAAGAACAAGGACAGGATGACCCCGAGTTCACCACTCATTTTGAACCTATACATACAGAAAAACTGATCCTGAAGTTTACATAGAGAGGCAAAAGCCCTGGAAGAGCCAACACAATATTGAAAGAGAGGAATGAAGTTGGAAGACTGAGAATACCTGACTTCCCAAGATGTTCTATAAGCCACAGTAATCAAGACCGAGTGGTATTGGCAAAAGAAGAGACAGATAGATCTATGTAACAGAATAGAGACACCAGAAATAGACCCACATAAATAATGTCAAGTATCTTTGACAGAGGAGCAAAGGCAAAACAACGAGGCAAGGATAGTCTTTTTGACAAATGGTGCTAGAACAACCAGACATGCAAAAAATGAATCTTGACACAGACCCTATACTCTTCACAAAAATTAAAGCAAAATGGATTGTAGACCTAAATACAAAATACGAAACTATAAAAGTGATAGAAGATAATGCAAGAGAAAAATTTAGGTGACATAGGATAATGCAGTGACTTTTTAGATATACCACCAAAGGCATGATCCATAAAAGATATAACTGATAAGCTGAACTTCTTCAAAATTAAAAACTTCTGCTCTAAGCAACACACTGTCAAGAGAACAAAAAGACAAGCCACAGACTGGCAGAAAATATTTTCAAAGGACATTTTGATAAAGAGCAATTGTCCAGAATATACAAAGAACTTTTAAAACTCAGAAATAAGAAAAATGGGGCGCCTAGGTGGCTCAGTGGGTTAAAGCCTCTGCCTTCAGCTCAGGTCATGATCTCAGGGTCCTGGGATCGAGCCCCGCATCAGGGTTTCTGCTCAGCGGGGAGCCTGCTTGCCCTTCTCTCTCTGCCTGCCTCTCTGCCTGCTTGTAATCTCTCTCTATCAAATAAATAAAATCTTTAAAAAAAAATAAGAAAAATAACCTAATTAAAAAATGAATGAAAGATCTGAATAGATACCTCACCAAAGAAGAGATACAGATGCCAAGTGAGTATATAAAAAGATGTTGCACATTATATGTCATTACAGAATTGAAAAGGCGAACAACAATGAGATACCATTGTACATCTATTAGAATGGACAAAATCAAAACACTGACAACACCAAATGCTGATGTGGATGTGGAGAAACAGGAACTCTCATTCACTTTTGATGGGAATGCAAAATTGCAAAGCCACTCTAGAAGATGTTTCGATGGTTTCTTATAAAATTAAACATTCTCTTATGATAAAATCCAGGTGAGTTAAAAACTCATGTGCAGACAAAAACCTGTACATGAATGTTTATAGCCACTTTACTCACAATTGCCAAAATTTGGAAGCAACCAATGTGTCCTTAAATAACTGAATGGATAAATAAACTGTGCTACATCCAGACGATGGAGTAGTATTCAGTATGAAAAAGAAATGCTATATAAAGCCATGAAAAGACACGGTGAAACCATAAACAGATGTTATTAAGTGAAAAATGCCACCTGATGGGGCACCTGGGTGGCTCAGTGGGTTAAAGCCTCTGCCTTGGGCTCAGGTCATGATCTCAGGGTCCTGGGATCAAGCCCTGCATCAGGCTCTCTGCTCAGCAGGGAGCCTGCTTCTCCCTCTCTCTCTGCCTGCCTCTCTGTCTACTTGTAATCTCTCTCTCTGTCAAATAAATAAATAAAATCTTTGAAAAAAAAAAAACCCCACCTGAGAAGGCTGCATATTACATGATTTCAACTGTATACCATTGTGGAAAAAGGCAAAACTATGGAGACAAGAAAAAGATTAATGATTGCCAGGATTTATGAGGGAAGAAGGGATAAATAAGAAGAGCATCTAAAACTGATCTAAAAATAATCTATTTTTTAAAAATGAGCAAAAGATCTAAACAGACATCTTACTAAAGAAGATATACGATAGCAAAAAAAAATCAAATGAAAAGATTATCAATATTATGTATCATTAGAGAATTGCAACAAACATACAAACAAATCAACAACATTGAGATAATAATGCACACCTATTTGAAAGACAAAAAATTTTTTAAAATCAAAACAAAATAGGGGCGCCGGGGTGGTTCAGTCTGTTAAGCATCTGCCTTCGGCCCAGGTCAGATCCCGGGGTCCTGGGATCGAGCCCCGCATGGGGCTTTCTGCTCTGTGGGAGGCCTGCTTCTCCCGCTACCATTCCCTCTGCTTGTGTTCCCTCTCTCGCTGTGTTTCTCTCTGTCAAATAAATAAAATCTTAAAAAAAAACACAAAAAAACAGCAAAATGGACAATCAAAAATAGGGAGCAACAGAAACTCTCATTCATTATTAGTGGAAATGAAGAATGGTACAACCACTTTGGAAAACGGTTTTGCAGTTTTTTATAAAGTTAAATATAATCTTATCATAATCCAGCAGTTGTGCTTTAACTTATTTACCCAACTACCTGATGACTTATGTTTACATAAATGCCCTCGTATGAATGGTTATAGCCAAAACATAATTAAGATAATTGCCAAACATTGGAAGCATCTAAGATGTTCTTCAATTGCTCACCAGATAAACAAACTGTGGTATACAATGGATTACTCAGCAGTAAACAGAAATAAATTCTTGGGCCAGGACACAAACATAGAAAAACCTTAAATGTATATTGCTAAGTGAAAGAAGTCAGACTGAAGAGGCCACTTACTGTATAACCCCAATTATGACTCAACACATTGACTAGTGGATTAGGAGTGAAGGAGGAGCCATGAGGTTTCACTTTTTCTTCTCTCTTAGGACTGGAATTTCTCCCCTCTTGGTCCTCCTGTCTCCAGCCTTGCCTGCATCCCCCTTGTTCATCTTAGCACAGAAACAGCAGTGCCCTCGATAAAGCAAAAAGATGATCAGGGCCTCTTTGTGTTTATAATAACTTAATGGCTTCCTATTATCATAAGCATAACTTGAAATTTCTTAGTTTGGCTTATCAACTTTTCAGAATGTGGGTACTGTTCCAGCCCGATCTCTCACAATTTCTCTGTAGTTCTCCATACACACTGGGACTTTTTAAGTTCCCATTTAAGTTCCATTCTAGCCTATCGCTAGAAGTAACACCTCTGGGCTAGAGTCATAGCCACAGCCTATTAAATCTGTGTGTGCCCCACATGGGCAGGAAGCAAACTGAGTCTGGGGCAGAGGGCATGTAGGAGCCGAGTAAATGGTAAGCTCCCCGGTTCTTATAAAAGAAGGGGATTAAATGAGATATTCCTGCGCTTCTCTGGGATGCTCAGGGACTCCGAGTCACCTTTGTGTCCCGGCAAAGTCCAGATGTTTTCAGTTGCCCGTTTCTCACGTGCTTTAGCAAAAAAGCATAGAAAAATTTCAGACATTAACGCCATATGGGTTTTCCTCTTTCAGAAAAAAAAGTTAAAAAATACAAATTTTATATCCAAATTCCTTTAAAGTTTAGAAAAATACAAAATACAGTACAGATAATTCTGTTTAACTATAATGCCTTGGCATAACATTTTATTGATTGATTGGTTGATTGATTGATTTTAAGATTTTATTTGAGTGAGAGGGCACAAGGGGAGAGTGAGAGGGAGAAGCACACTTAAGCACACTCCTCGCTGAGCAAGAAGCCTGATGTGGGCCTTGATCCCAGGACCCTGAGATCATGACCTGAGCCAAAGGCAGATTGTTAACAGATTGAGCCACCCAGACACCCCTAAAATATTATTTTTAATAAAAAATATAATACATTACAAATTATTAAGTTAAAAACTGGTTTGGGACATTTAGTAATTTCTTTCTTTTTTTCTTTCTTTCCTTCTTTTTTGGAGAGAAAGCATGTAAGCAGAGTGGGGGAAAGGTGGGGAGGAACAGAGAGAAAGAGAGAGAGAGGGTCTTAAACAGGCCCCACACCCACTGCAGAACCCAATGGGGCTTGATTTCCTGACCCTGAGATCATGACCTGAGCTGAAATCAAGAGTTGGATGCTTAATCCACTGAGCCACCCAGGTGCCCCTAGTAATTTAATTCTTAAGCATCACTTGTAACTAAAATGAATAATAATTTTCAACTTGTATAAAACTGGTTTGAATTCTTGGGCACAGAATCCATAGCTTTAGGTTTATTAACCTTTATACAAACAAAAAGACAAAGCCAAATCAGTTGATTACCATATCCCAAGTTTAATTCCTCTTGTTTCTACTTTCAGTTTAAATTCAGGAAGAATTTATTGTTAATCAGTCATACAAGCTAATTTTTAAATTTAAAACAAAACCTTTTGATTTTACATTCTTTATAAGTATCTCCTAACCTCTGCTCCCTATCAAACATGTTAGGAATTACAATTCATGGTTCTGCCATTTTTCCCATTCTCATTTGTCATCCTAAGACCCAGTTACCATATCAAATTAACCCTTACCTTACTAATTCTTAAGACTTGGGATGCACTGAAGCTAGACTCCCAGGGTAGGGTTTTAGAGACAAGTGAATTGACAAGTGAATCATAATTCTTGGAGATTATACCATTTGTCTTTAAGAAATTCCTTGTGAAGAGAACTGACATTCATTCTGTAACTCTCTCTCAGAGTGATATTTTTGTCAGAGTGCAGGACAAGTCGAAATTTCCAGGCTTAAATCTAATAATTTAAAAGCAACCCCTAGACACCCATCTGGAACTAATTTGCTTCTCATTTTAACTTGTGGTATTGTAAAAGCACTCACTTTTATATCACACTAATTTTAAATTTCCATTAAATTGTTCCATTTCTGTGTTTTCATATGGCTTAAGGGTTTTTTTTTATGTCAAATCATTTTGAGCTTCATAGAGAGTAGAGCAAGGCGGGGAGGGGAGGTGGGAGTGGGAGGCAGACTGCTTCTGAAACTACAGCTATATGAACAAATTTTTGTCCCTTGGCTTGATCTGTCAACTTTGGTAATTTAGCTAGAAATTTTGTAGAGTTGAGGTGGGGGGAATCATAGGAAGCAAAAAAGATCACCATGAGATGAGACTGAACATAGGGCTTTGTGCTAAATCCTCTTTCCCTGCTTTAAACTACCTATTTGGGACATCTTATCCATGGCATTTACAAGTCACTACAAAGTGTCACTGTGGCAAAGATCACTTCCTCCAGCTTCAGGAGTGTGATGTCAGCCTATGTGATAATGTCAAGCAGTGTCTGGGACATGATACATATTTAATGAATGCATGTTGAATGTGTGATAGATGAGTAGATGAATGGAAGGGTAAAGGATGGATGGATGGATGGATGGAACTTCCCCATCTGGATGTTCTCATTAATGTCTCATATTCAACATGTTCAAGCCTAACCTCAATTACTCTTTTATTTTTCCTCAGTTGCTCTTACATCATTTCCTCATTAAATTCTGCCTTAAAGAATAATACTACCCCAGACTTTTATTTCACATGGATTGCTTTCTCTGCCTTGCTCATTACAGCTAATCAATGAAAATTTCCGTAGATAACCAATTCATATTGAGCCATTCCCCTGCTCAGATGGCTGTCTATTCATAGACTTCAGAGTAAAATCCAAGCTCTTCAAAGTGACATATGAGCACCTTCCTAGTCTGGTTTCCATAGAACCTCACAAGCTACCCTTCACTTAGCTCCACCCTCACATCCCTCAACCTCCCCTGAACCACATGTATTTCCTACCTAAACCATGCTTTTCTATGTCTAGGCCTTTGAACATCCCTCTTCACTTGGAATGCTCTTCTTAAGTTCGTGAGCTTCAACTCATCCAAGATTTAGCTCTAATATGAAGTCATTTCTAATATCTTGCTTAGGGAATCCTCTCGGTGTTGCTTTCTTTGGTGCCTAACACAGTGCTCAATAAATATTTATTGATTAAATGGATGTGTGTAGAAATCATAGGGGAGGAGGGAGAAGCAAAAGAAGAGCCAGATGGATAAGCATTTGAAAATTATTAAATTTAGATATCTGTATTTCTGAAATCTGAATTCTGTGTACCTGTCTTCACTCTGAGATCTGACATTTTAAATCACACAGTTTGCTGGAGTTTTCTGACATTTCCTTTCTAGTCCATCTCCACAGTTCAGAAAGGTCCTGAGATTCCAAACTGCACATTCTTGGTCTCAGCTGTCACTGACAGTTGTTAAGCCAAAACTTCAAAGAGATGTCCTGGCCCCCACATGACATGACCCTACTAGACCAAGGCTCAGGGCTGAGATCTCCATAGTTGACTTTGGCCCAGGTTTTTTAGTAGAGGCTAGAGTAATCAAGAAAAGAGAAGACTGCTAAAAAGAAGAACATGAACTTGAGGGTTGGTGGTTGAGGAAAGATCCAGAAACAAGGTATGAAGGACCAGAAGTATTGGATCCAGAAGGTGGGGGAATAGGGAGATTTGATGGAGTCTTTTTTTTTTTTTTTTTTTGAGTCTTGATTTAACAGGAGGATAATAGAGCTCTAGGTGATAAAGGGAAGAAGGTGAAACTGAACTTTCTCTTATATTTTAGGTAAACCTTCTGGTTTGTTATCTGTAAGATGGAACAGAAGCAGTTACAGGCTTGATGCTTTATACGTACTATGAGGATTTTGTCTATTACGTTTTCTCTTCCACAAAATAAGTTTTGTGGGTCTTTTTTTTTCTCTGAGGCACTAAAGTCAGTTGGACACATCTGTGTCTGGCTTTCCTTCTTTTACCCAGACATCATAAAAGGACTTAAATTAGATAATATTCTACCCGTGAATCTTTTTATTTTTCCCGAAACATGCAAAGCCACAGACTCACATCCTCAAGAATAGAAACTTATTTTCTTCGCTGTTTCCTTCATTGCCTAAAATGGTTCCTGACATTCGGTTTTTTTGTTGTTGAAAGAATGAACTTGCTAGTGTCTGAAGAAACCAGTAGGGAAATAGTTGATTATCACGTTCTACTTTACATCGATATCATGATACACTTCTTTTCCTCCTTTGCTGCATCCTTAAGATGTGCTCAAGAGAAAAACAAAAATCTTATTTATATAAGAGTTTCCTTTTTGAAATTCATATTCTCTTTCTGTGTTGCCATGGTTTCTGATCATGGATATTCCTCCACTAAGGATGAAGAAATCTAGTGATGAACAAAAAAATGTGCTTTTTCAAAGCATGCCTTTCCATAGAAGCATGCTTATCTGGAAAACAATGTCAACCATTCAGAATTATATCATGTCCATAGAAATATTAAAATATAGTGGTGTGTATTCAATATTGGATAGGTTTTTTCCAATATTCAAGGTTTAAAGTAAACAACACTGGATTTAATCTCAGGTCTGTCACTTCTCTGCTTTGTAAAATACACAAGTTTATTTACTTTTCAGTTCAGGCTTCTCACATGTAAAGTAGAAGCATTAATTCCTACCTTTAAGAATGTTTTGGGGCACCTGGGTGGCTCAGTGGGTTAAAGCCTCTGCCTTCAGCTCAGGTCATGATCTCAGGATCCTGGGATGGAGCCCCGCATCGGGCTCACTGCTCAGCAGGGAGCCTGCTTCCTCTCTCTCTCTGCCTGCCTCTCTGCCTACTTGTGATCTCTCTCTGTGTCAAATAAATAAATAAAATCTTAAAAAAAATGTTTTGATAAGTCAGTCAGAGAAAGACAATTATCACATGATCTCTCTGATATGAAGAATTTGAGAAGTAGGGCCGGGGGAATGAAACAAGATGAAACAAGAAATGAAACAAGATGGGATGGGGAAGGAGACAAACCATAAGAGACTCCTAAACTCACGAAACGAACTAAGGGTGGCTGGGAAGTCGGGGGGAGGGATAGGGTGGCTGGGTTATGGACATTGGGGAGGGTATGTGCTATGGTAAGTGCTGTGAAATGTGTAAACCTGATGATTCACAGACATGTACGCTGGGGCAAATAATACATTATATGTTAATAAAAAATAAATTAAAAAAATAAAAAATAAAAAAATAATTAAAAAATTAAAGAAAAGAGTGTTTTGAGAAATAAATGAGCTTGTAGTCAGGGTTCAATACAAACTTCCCTTCTGATATTAGCGTTCCAGAATTCCCATTCATATTTTTAGTTAAAACATAACTAAAACCTCCCTCATGAGATTTTTGAAGAGTATATGCACTTTTAATCCAACAACTAGTATCATGAATAAATGGAGTCTCCACAAATTTATTTTATTCTTCAATAAACTATCCTCACAAATATAGAGTACAATTCTCTCTATTTTTGTAAGTATGCTTATTTTTACTTCTGTGAAGCTTTTTACCCCTGTAGGGTTGAAGTTAAACCTAAGGCTGCTGTTAGTATGAGATCAAGGATCGTGGTTCTTCCCTAGCCGAGGAGAAGAGGCATGGTGGGTCCCGCCCTTCTCAGTCCATCACGTTTGCGATGGACATATGAGTGAGGCCTTGGACCTGAGAGGTGGTGGTATATACTCAGTAGAAGTTACCTTAAAGAACACATGTTTTTTAAACAGTAAAAATATCCTAGAGTACAGGCCTGAGTACACTGGTAATATGGGAGCCAAATGATTTATCCAGTTTTTCATTGTTTTCTCATTTATTTCTCAAATATTTACTGAGCACAAGGCATGTATGGGGGAATGTGTCAGCACTGGAAATAAAGATGAACAAGTCCTAATCTACAACCCCAGAATCTGTAAGACATACAGGAATGGAAATTAATATTTACAAGACAGTTGTACTTGTTCTACAATAGAGGAGAAACAGATGACAATTTCATGGCCGAAAGGGAGTGATTCATGGCTTGGAAAGGCCAGGGAAGACTTTAAAAGGGAGGGAGTGCTTCACTACTTAACCACAGATAGAAATGCTATGTGGTGAATAGTAACTCCATCTATGAGTCTGTTCCATTCTAAATACATCTTTCTTTTCCTCTTTCTTTGATTTAGTTCTATATTACCTACTTAACATGCTGACTAGTTTTTTATTTGGACTTGCAAGGGTGCAAAGTTTTAAAAAAGAAATGAGCCCAAAAGTATTTACGGAGCCCCCAAAAGAAGTTAAGATCTCTGCATTATATTTAAAATAATAATAATCATAAACTCTAAAAGACACCTTCAAGAAACAGTGAACAACATTAAAATGAGGAAGCAAAATCGTATCATGAGGATGACTACAGTGTCTTGTGGATGGCTTTATACACCATGGATTACAGAATGAGAACCCTGTTAGCACTCCACATGGACAAAATAAAAGAAACTCGTGAATGTTCAGAAGCTTATGTCTGCAGAGTCACTTTTTTCCTAGAGGCGTTTCAGGGTTTATTTTGTACCAGGGTTTTCATTCCTTTCTTTTGTGTTGAAAGCAGTATTTGTGACTACACAATATATTTTCTTCAGAATGCACCCTATATATAAAGTACATAAAGTTTTCACCCTGAGATTTTTCCAGTTAAGAGTTTAGTAGCCACACAAGAGCACATCAGGAGGACTCGTCAGCTGTCTGGTGACAAATTCCTCGTCTGCAGAAAGAGGGGATTCTGCTAATTGAGTCAGGGTGATGAGGCACTGAAAGGTGGGCCTGTATTTCAGGAAGAAATGTAAATAGTCTGAGCTTCAATTTCTTCACCGATGCACACAGGTACATATATATATAGGCATATGTATACACATTTTATATATATTCTGTGCT
>JAQQSY010007225.1:0-10580 GCA_028646535.1 Procyon lotor
AAACTTTGGAGTTCTCTGTTCTCCTGACCTGCTGTTTTCCCCTGGCATAACTTTTTTTCCAGTGTTTCAGAAGTGGAGACATGAGCAGTGAATCTGCTTTTCTGGAATGGGCATCCTGCTTTAGGAGCAAACATTGGGTGTGCTGGGAGCCTCTGCTCTTTGTGGTTGGCCTTTCCAAGCTTGAAACCCTTGCCCTGTCACCAAGCTGGGGTGAGAGTGAGCCGGTCCTCAGTATTCCTGGTCTGCTTTAACTGGAGTAGAGCCTTCACTGTGTGAATGGAGGCTGGGTGGACAAGAGGATTTGTTCTTGGCCCATGTTCTTGGCCTCACCCATCCCAGTGAAACTTGTCTTGCTGATGTGGGCAGAGTCTAGCAGGTGGTAGCTGAGGAGCCACAGAATCTTACTTTTCTTAGAGAAAAGAAAAGTAGGTTTAATAGGTTTTTTGAATAAATGTTTCTTTTCTTTTTTCTTTTCTTTAAGAGAGAGAGACTGTGTATGAGCAGAGGTGGGGGGAGAGTAAAATGAGAGGGACAGAGATAATCACCAAGCAGTCCCCCTGCTCAGTGTGGAGCCCAATGGGGAGCTCGATCTTGCGACACTAAGATCATGACCTGAGACAAAATCAAGAGTTGTACGCTGAACTGACTGATGAGCCACCTGAATAAATGTTTAATTTTCTGCCTTCCATTAGAACAATTTCCTGACACTAAATGGTTGTTTTTAGAAATGTTCACCACGTGTGTTTCCCTGGGGGAGAGGATCTGCACAGTAGCTCATGACAGCATTCAGAGGAGCTCTCTCTTCATCCTTTGTTTTTCATATTTTATTATTGCGTGCTTTTATTCACTTTCCTAATTACATTTTCATTATATCTTACTATTTTTCAAGGAATATTCTTTTTTGTTGTTGTTTTCTTTAAATATTCCCTTTATTTACCCAGTTTTTTCCTACTTCATTCTAGGCTTTATTAGCTCATCTGTCATTTTCTCCATAGATTTTTTTTTTTTAATCTTTTCATTTGGATGACTAAATGCATTAAGTTAGTTTTGAATAATATTCATGGTGAAGTATTGATATAAGATTTTATTTATTCCATGACTGCATTTTCTCAATATGTTCTGGTCTTTTGTTTGTTGGTTTGGTTTTTCTGTCCAGTTTTCTTGTATTATCTTTATACCGATCTCATGATGGTACATGTACTTTTAAATTTCTCATATGTGATGGAGCACAGTTTTTTTTTCCCAGTGTTGGGCTGTGATTTCTGTGTAGGAGGAATCAAGATCATGTGTTGACCTAGAAAGGATTTTCTTTAAAACTTAGTTTTGTGTGAGTTTCTTTAATTTTCACTGTCTCCCCAGTGAAATCAAGAGACGTGTCGGAATTTCAATAATGCAAAGTTTCTCTTCTTCCTCACTGATTCAGAGACAGAACGGTTGCTTGGAAGTACGGCTTTTCCGGATGATTTCTAATATTTGCTTTTTAAAACAAAAGTCATTCTAGAAAATGTCCTATGGCCAACTTTTGCATTCTCTTCCTGCAGGGAGGGTTTTGTTTTACCCTTTAGGGAATGCACCTCACCTTTAAGAAATGAACTTTTTAGTTTCTTGGATGATCTGAAACCACAGCTTTCTCTCTCTGCTTCTATTTATCCCGCCGCAATCAGTCTTCAGTGATTTCGTGTAACCGTAACTCTTATTTCCTTCTTTGTGATATTTATATTTCTCTTAATTATGTCAAAATACAGTAATTTTTTTTTTTTTATTTCTCATTCTCCTCATTTCTTTTGCATGATTTTCAGGAATGGGAAAAAATGCTACTGTCTTCAAACAAACTTTTATTTATTTATTTTTTTCCTCCAAATACTTTTATTTTTTCAGTGTTATAAGATTAATTGTTCATGGACCACACCCAGTGCTTCATGCAATAGATTGTTGTGTAGTGATACTAATGCTGAGGCTCCATGTATGTTTGTGAATCATGTGTAGCCAGATGGATCATGGAGATCATCCTCTCTGGGAAGACCCCATTTTAATTGAATGTCTTAGAAAAGTACAAGCCACACCGATGGCAGCCTCCTTCCACCCACTGCCCCCATTTTCCCCACTACACAGTGTTAATACCTTTTAGTTCTGGATGGCAAAACAGGAGAAATAAATTTTCTGCCGCTACTCATTGGTATTTATTTTTAATTTTAATTGGTATTTATTTTTAAAGATACAGGCATGTGAACACACTGTGAGGCCTGGGAGTATTTTCATTTATACACTAACAGAGCAATAAAACAGTGCACACTGGTTAGAGTTGGGGTATTTGGGTTTTACAGCTCATCTTTTATTTTATTTTATTTTTATTTTTTTATTTTTTTAAGATTTTATTTATTTATTTGACAGAGAGATCACAAGTAGGCAGAGAGACAGGCAGAAAGAGAGGAGGAAGCAGGTTCCCCACCGAGCAGAGAGCCTGTTGCGGGGCTTGATCCCAGGACCCTGAGATCATGACCTGGACTGAAGGCAGAGGCTTAACCACTGAGCCACCCAGGCACTACAGCTCATCTTTTAATATTTACATTTAGTCAGTCTCTCAGTCTGTCTCTTTCTTTCACTTATTCTCCTTCTGTTCTTCTTAGAGATAGCCCGCTAGTTTCAAACAACTTGTACCAATACTACCTGATACCAATTAGAGCTGTAACTCCTTCCAGGCCCCCAGACATGTGTCAACCTTAGTAGAGACTCTACACATCATCTGTGCAGATGGAAAAAAAAAATATATTCACTGTAGGCACACCGGTAAATATAAAATCATAGCTTCTAAGTGAAAGAGCCCTGTCTATAAGGCTACATGCCCTGTAATTCAAATTATATGAAATTCTAGAAAAGGCAAATAGATGTATTTAGATGATCTGTGATGATCAGAGGCCTGGAGACAAGGTTCAATGGGTGATGCTCAGAGGAATTTTCAGGGTGTTGAAATTATTATTATTTTTTAAAGATTGTATTTATTTATTTGACACAGAGAGAGGTCAATCACAAGTAGGCAGAGAGGCTGGCAGAGAGAGAGGAGGAAGCAGGCTCCCTGCCGAGCAGAAAGCCCAATGAGGGGCTTGATCCCAGGACCCTGAGATCACGACCTGAGCCGAAGGCAGAGGTCTTAACCCACTGAGCCACGGAGGCGCCCCTCAGGGTAATGAAATTATTTTGCGTGATACTGTGATGATGGATGGATGACACCATGCATTTGTCAAAACCAGTAGAACTTTATAGAATGAAGAGCGAACCTTAATGTATGCAAATTGTAAAAATCCTTTAGGAGGTCAGGGGATCCCAGGAAAGGACACCAGTCTCCCTGAGGGGAGCGGTGGAAAAGATGTTGACCGACGTAACTTTGAAAATGAGTGGGGTGTGTAAGATGAAAGGCACACAACCCTGTATGTAAACTTCTATCCTAACTGATAAAGCTTCTCCATGGGGCTATGCCGAAACAGTTTGGTATCATTGTGTATGTATAATGGAATTGAACAATTAAGTAAACGTCTCACAAAGGATGGAGCCATGTTTCTCACTATTGGCGTGGGAGGTTAGAGATGAAATGGGAGGGAACTAGAATAATCTATGTGGTAATGGAATGCAGTCCGAAACATCAGTATGAAGTCACGCTTGCCTTAATAGATTTATACTAGTGGTTACACACAGGAATCTTTATAGTTACATGCATACACATGAGATAGTATACACATAGAAATTTCTGGAAGCTCTACCATCCCGGGATCAGTGTGTACAATTAGAGCCCCGATCTGGCTTTCTAATACCTTTTCCAATAAAAGTCTCCAGGACCCTTTGGAGAAATTGCTGCCTGTAAGATTGGGACAAAAATGCATCTAGAACATTTTGTAGTGCTAGAAAAAAGGAGGTACTTACAATCACAGCTGAACATTGTGCATAAAATAGGAAAAGAGTTCCATAGTTATGTTTGCCAAGGACGTATTTTCGCACTCAGAAGAAAGATGTGTGTAATCATTGAACATGCACCAGTGTTCCCTTCTTGAATGATACTCCTTTTTAAAATCAGGGAAAACATCTCTGGGTCAAAAAAAAAATTGTTACACAATTCTTTTTTGTTTGTGTTTTTTGTTTCAAGTATTTATTTAAATTCTAGTGATTTTATGTATATTGTAGTGCTGGTTTCAGGAGTAGAATTCAGTGATTCATCGCTGATATACAACACTGCAGTCCTCATTTTGTACAATTTTTAACATGCTCAATGTATTAGGAATTTTTTTTAATTAAGAGGTTTTAATCTCTTCCTATATTTCATTAACATTAACTCCTCTATTTCTTGTTGTTTTCATCTCGATATCTCCCCTGTATCCTTGTGAAGCCATTAAAGGCATAAAAAGTTTTTATTTGTTGGTTTTTTCCCCTTCCTGGCTAGTTGGGCCCAGTTACCCTGAAAAAAAGACTCTGTCTGTGTCAAACTCAGGCTATCTAAACCAAGAAGCCGTCAGCTCTGGACTTTCACCATCTTGTAGCTAAGAACATAGAACTCTTCCCGGGATGTAATACAGGTGCTCACTAAAACTGTCAGAAGAGAGAAAGAGGAGAGCACTGTAGCTAACGGGCAAGATGTCCCCTGTTTGGGAGATACTGTGTTAGTGGGGGCGAGGAGGAGACCATTTATGTGTCTGCTGGATGTAAAATCATCACCTTAAGAAAACTGAAGTGTGATACACTTAGAGAAGAGAAAGGTCAGGGGACGATTGCTAAGTGTGGAGAATAACGCAGGAGTGGTCTTTTTCACTGTAAGGGATGAAATGTACTCCCAACTGTATGGGACTAAAGGTAGAGATTGCCGAGCAAGAGACAGACCTTGCTGTCTGTCAGCAAGGAGCAAGGAGCAGCCTCCTGCCCCACTCCCTGCCCCCCCAAAAAAATCCTGCCTGGTGCCGCTCTCTGGTGTTGAGTCATGGGAAGCAGGAAGGTGGCCTAGCAGGGGAGAGGAGAGGAGGCCAGCAGGTTCCCCCAGTGTGGAGTGCAGTATGAAGCCTGAGAAACTGCTCTTTGAACCTTTGTAACTGTCAGCAGAGTCACTCCAATTTTAGGAGGCATTCAGAGAATGGGCCTTATATCCCTAGGAATGGACATTTCGGTAGGATGTTTATCAGTTTCTGGAGGATGACTAATACTGTCGTGTAGTCCCTGGTAAGGAGCATTGGTGTCACTTGACAACGGAATATTGTCCTTGTTCATGCAGAGGCTCCATTTAGCAAAGCCTCAAATGCCTAATAAACAGTTGAGACCTCTTAGGCATGTCAGGTCTCCTCTCAAATTCTCTTTATAGTGATCCTTAAATAATTAATTTCTGTGGATGTGATTAAATCATCACTGACAGACAGGAGCAATTTTGGAAATTACAAATAAACAATGAGTAGACTCCTTGCAGCCATGAATAAAATCAGAGGTGCAGACATCTTTTATTGGGCTGATAGGTAAAACCTCTTCTACGTCTTTTTTTTTTTTAATAAGTTGCTTCTTTCTTACAATGTATAGCAAAGAAATATCACATATAATCCTTAAAATTAAGTCTTTGTATTACAACTCATCTCTGAGATCATTACATTTGTCTTCCATCTTCCTATAACTTTCTCTATAAATTTTAGATAAATCACACCTTAACTCAGTATGTAATTCTGCAATAAATCCATATTAAATGTTAGCACCGTACTGTAATTCCTGATCTCAGTCTAATCAAAAGCTTCAGGGAATATGTCTCTCTGCTCAGGAGATGAAGTTACAGTGAAGAATGCAGTATTCTCTTAAGTATGCCGATATCGTGATGGAAAAATAACTAAGTTTCGGTCTCTATAAGCTGGAGGGGGAAGACCAAACACAAACACTGACAGTGTAGCCAACTTGATGAATAAATTCATGAAATAGGTCCCATGGGCTCCTAAACAGTTATCTAACTTGACAAAGCCCTAATTATGCTGGGTAATCTTACTGCCCAAATCAGAACCCTGCTGGACTGATGAGAGGTATTTCATGAGATCAGATATGTGAGGCATGAAAAGGGCCATAACAGGTTATGTCCAAGTCCTGGAGGCTTAGATTCCCTATCCACTTCCATATAAATCTAGGGTATGATTTAGTTTTCAAATGTAACAATGACATTTCTTCACTCAATAAAATGCATCATTTATTATATATTATACGTTCGTCCCAAGATGCCTTGGCTTATGTTAGACAATTTTAGTGCACAGTTAAGAATTTAGTGCATAGTTAAGAATTCTGGCTTAGCATTTTCATTGGACTTTGATTGGAATATGATCGCGTAGGACGTTGGAATCAATAGGCTTTTAGTATCTCAGGGTTGCATTTTTGTAGACAGAAAAGATCCTGGAAGCACTGCAGATTTCTTATAGAAGAGTCACATGGGATCACACCCTGTGGTTCCTTTTAGTTTTATCTGTTTATATATGGAAATTAGCTCCAATGAACGGAAGCTACAAATAGATGGACTCTGCAAACATCCTATCAGAACCTGACAAATTTGCGAAGAGGTCGGCTTTATGGTGAGGCTGCGCCATGTGTTTAACCAATGCTTCTACCCAGTCAAGGAGCTCTGTCCTTCACATGTGTTCCACTTTAGTAAGCAGCGTCCGTAAAAGGAGAACCATTCTTTATTTTGACAGTATGACTTAACACTTTTTAAATGTTCTTTTCTAAATGGGTTTGTTTTGTCTTAATGATATCAGCTCTTGACTTTTGGGTCCAGGATGGTGTCGCCATATTGAGGTGTAAAATGTGTGTCCACATGGCCTGACTCTTCTCTGCAAACTCCCACTTCTTCTACCTTCTGTGTTAGAAATATCTGAAAGTCTAATACCTAGCTGTATATATAGGTGATATTTAATACATAATGTAGTCTATATGTGATATATATACATATAATTACATACACACACACACACACATTTTTGTACTTATAGATGATAAAACACATCCAATGAGTAAGAGTGAATACAGTGGTTCAGATTTTTTTTAGATAAAATGTTTTGTCCAATATTTGGAGTCATGTAACTCTAGAAACAAAACTTGCTGTGAGGCAGATGTTCCATGAAACTAGGTTTAGGCTAATAAAAGGCAGCCCTTTTCAATAATGAAGTGGTGGGATTCTATTTATTCTTTTATTCTTGGGGAGTAAAATAGGAGAGAAGTGTGGAGGGAAATTGAATGAAGGCTCATGTCATAATTGAGCTATTTTTACCTTGATGATTGTTTTACCATTTTAACTATGTAATCCATATAATCATATGTATGTAACATATAATCCATTTTAACTATGGATTATAACCTTCTTTTTTTCTTTGCCGTTGACTAAGTAATTCAGACCACAGAGACAGATAGGGCCTTTTCATAGAGCTACTTGGTCTGCCTTTGAGGAAAGTGGTAATTCTCCGTGACCTAATAACCCCTCACTACATGAAGTATTAAACAGCCCACATCCATGAACAGGAGAATTAGCTTCTTTGGGTCAAAACACATTTAAATTCATTGAGATATAATATCCTTTCCAGTTTATAAATGAGAAATGTTTAACTAATTAAGGGATATCATTGCCATGTCATCCTTCACTGTTTGAAAATGACAAACTAGTGAAGTTAATCATGATACAATCAGTGATGGTTGGTTTCATCTTATATTAGTGAGACATAATGCAAATCAGTGAGGATCCAAGAGAAGTTAATGGAAGAATTCCATTTAACAAGGAAAAGAAATGAAAGATAGCTTCTTAAATATTAATTCTAAAGTAACTAAGCTAAAAAACTGTTTTTATTACTTTAGTTCAAAATATTCTTAATAATAGCCCGCCATTTATTCTGATCTTCTTCTGGGCTAGATACAGTGCAGGGCAATGGTGGTATCACTATGTTTAATCCTCACAACGGTCTTACATATTGAATAATTTTATCACCATTTGTATATGAGGAAAATAAATTTTGAGGAGCTAAATTACCAAGATCACCCAACAGGAGGGCAGAGAAAAAAAATGGCAACAATTCTCTGACTTCCAAAAGATACTCTGTGACCTTCCCATCTGCTGCTTCTGTTGGTCTTCTTTCTTCTGTCCTTTTTTGTTCTCCTCTGTAGCTCATTTTCCACTTGTAGATCCAGAAAGTCAACATTGTGGAAGACCTATTCCACATGGTATTATCGGCTCCTGCTACTGCGTGTAATACGTATTTCCTTAAGTACAGGGAGGACCATAGCAATTAATTTCTTTGTTTATTGAACACTCATGTGTCAATCATTTGACATGTGGTGGGTATGCTGTTTAAGTCCTGATGACAAAATGATGAGTAGATAAGTTATCTAAGAAGGAAATACTTGTAATTACCTTAATTTAAGATTATATAGTCTTGGGTTGTTAAAATAGTTTCCCATTTGCCTTGCTCTAAGTGTCATTACTAAAGAAATAATTATATTCAAATATTTTGGCAACTCTTTTGACTGGAAGAAATTTACCTCAGTGTGTTTACATTCTAGTAATCTTATATTTTAGTTACAAAATAGTTTCAGATCATCTCCAGTAAACATCACTCTGTGTTAAATAAATTACTTGAAAGAACCACTGAACTCCTTCATCTGTTAGTATTTTTGCAAAGACTGAACATGCCGGAAGTAACTTTGTACTTAGCAGCTATATTTGTCAAAGGTGCCCTGTTGGATCCTTGACTTTAAGAGGAAAAAAAAAAAAAAAAAGACAGGACACGATCACTCCCTGCTCTAGTATACATTCCAGAACTGCCTTGAGAGAAAAGTACAACACAAGAGAGAACATAAAATGCATAGCTCATCCAACAAGTATGGTTGGTTGTTAGGATAATGATCGAACTAGAGAGTGTTAATACCATTCGTATAGCACATTCTAGTGTAGAATCATTGTCCTTCTGTGTATAAACTTACTTTTTCTAAGTAATTCCACATTGATAGGATATGGTTTTGTCTGTTGCCAATTTGGACCTTTGATAATCATTTTAATGATAGGATCAGATGTACAAAATGTACTTTTGATAACAGCCCTATACAATGTCTTTAGGTTACCATCAAATATAAGATACAGTGGGATGAGCAGTGTACATTTAAAATCACAGTTTTAAGCTAAGACTATGGGGATAAATAGAGGAAAAAATGTCTTGCAACTTCTTGAGTTGAGTAATGTAGTTATTAAACAGTACAATTCAATGATACTTGGGAAATTTTATTACTGCTTGGTTCTGTTAATCAAGTTAAGATACTCACACATTCATATTTTTATGAGCACTTATTTTATTTGGCTACAATGTCAGAATAATCTTCCTCAATCTTAAAAGTTATAACCTGTAAAAGAAATTTATAATAATGACTGGTTGTTTTAATTATGTTCTTAGGATTTGGTATCAGAAGTAAGTTTATTTTCTACTTTTTTCCTGTGTTTCATCTGGTGAAGCAAGAATACACAAGTTTTTGCTTATTAGTTTAGATTGTCAGAAATAATGTGGCCAGCAGCAAGGCATATTTTACAGAGACCCCTGGATAATCTTCAAAATGGTGGAAAAGAAACCCTCCCCCCCAAAAAATCAAGAATATACAGGCTCCCAGTTTCCAGTGCAGCTCTAGCATATAAATTAGAACTTCACAACTGACAATATTGTGTTCTGATTTAAAAATTCCTGAAGTTTTCTTTCATCTACTTTCACGTAGTATTTGTTCTTTCTCTTGTCTGGTTTCATCAAATTAGATAGTTCTAAATCTGGGGAACATTAGATTTTAGAACTCACCCATCTTCATGAATTCATATTACCTGATTTTGTTTTATAATTGTATTCGTTTTCATTGCTGCTGCCACAATTTACGATTCTAATACAATATGATACCCTTCGTATCTTCAGAGAATATATATTTATTGTCTCATAGTTCTATAGATCAGAAGCTTGGTAGGTTTAGCTATTGTCTCTGATCTGGGTCTTAGGAGGCCAAAATCAATGCACTCATTGGCCTACGCTCTCTTCTGGAGGCTTCCAGAGTTGTTCAGGTCTTTGGCGGAATACTGCTTCACGCACTTGGAGGACCTTGATCCTCATTTCTTCATGGCTGCCAGCTGGGAGCTGCCCTCAGCTCCAAAAGTTCTCTCACTGTCTCTTCACTGCCCATGGGGCCTGTGTGCCAGTGATGGTCCATCGACTGTTCCCCACCCTTGGCGTCTTTCTGACATCCCTTTTGGCCACCTACCATTGGTTCCCAGCCAGGGAAAGCTCTGTGTTCTTGATAGCTCATGCAATTAGCTTAGGCCCACCTGGATAATCTAAAATAATCTCTGTATTTTGAGTGCAATAATCTTAATCACAGGTACAAAGTCTTTTTTTCGAGGTAATGTATTCACGCTTTCTCAGGATAAGGGTACAGGCAACTTTGAAGCTCATTAATCTGTGTACTACAAAGCAGTTTTTGTTTTTCTCCCACATTTTAACATTCCAGAAATGAGATGAATTTTTAAATCAATAGTATTTTATAATCTGGGGCTCCTGGCTGGCTCAGTCACTTAA
>JAQQSY010007226.1:0-10580 GCA_028646535.1 Procyon lotor
GGCCTGGGTTCTTTTCCATCTACTTACGTGGTGTGAAAACTCTCCCGGGGTAGCAGTGGATGTGGTTCAAGCAGAAGCCTATTCCGCTGGCTGCTGGTCTCCTGACAGCCTGGGGTGTGGCCTGCTAAGACTCTTGCCTGCTGGGCTTCCCTCACTGAAGGAGCGCTCCGTTCCAGAAAGGGCCTCTCGCTCCCCAGTCAGGGCTCCTGCCCTCCGTAGCCAGAGCCTTTCCTCTTCGCACGGGTCACAAGTGCCACTCAGGACCCAGCCACTCCAGGTCCCCACACCCTCTCGTCCATGTTGCTGTTCTTAACCCTTCTCTTTTAAATTTTCAGATATCCTACATATATAACACATATTTACAAATATTATATGATACACACACATATATCATACACGTGTATGTAATCAGATTAACAGGAACACGACACAGTTCATAGTTCTGTGGTTCTTATTTCCTCCCACCATTGTGGGACCTCCATCTCTTCCTACTTCACCCCTAATGCTCTCCATCTTTCTTCTTCTGGCAGAACCAGCTCCTCCTCACAAAGCACTGCGTCACATAGCATTCACTTGCATTCAGCAATGAAGGAGGAAGAACCTAAGCAGGAGCCTTGCTGCACCTGAACAGGCCGGGCTGGGGCCTTCAGGATGCTGACCCTCCTGTGTCTGAAGCTCTGTTTAGTAAGGACCTACCCAACCCTGTCTCCCACCATCCTACCATTGTAAAACCAACAACCTTTTATTTAAAATCTTTGTTTCCTAAACCTTTCAGTAGAATTTTGTGAGGTCCCTAGGGACCATGCATCTGAGACTTAAAGTACATGTCCAAGCTTGGACTTTAGGGCTCTTTTTCAAATTTTGGTTTTATGTTCACCTCTCAAACAAGTGTTTGCAATACCAGTCTTAGCAACTATCAGCCTAAAAACATTTGTCTCTTCTTTTCCTATGACAAAAATCAAATGGACGCCTCCAGGTTTAGTCCCCAGAAGCTCACAAGACACACAATCCTTTGTAGATGGTTCCCTAACTCAGAAGCAAAGAAAGTTAAGAAAATGTGGGAGTCTGTCTCCTAAACAGACCTGGTTGACATGATGGTGCTTCTCGAACCCTCCTATGCACCTCCAAGTCTCCATAAGGCCCAGCTTTGAAGGCAGTGGTGGACCAAGCCTGAGCAAATGTGTTTTGGAACATTTCTAGAGACAAGCCTCTACTTTGGTCTTACCCATTGACCTTTCTCAAATATTCTTGTTATGTCCTGCAGAAGTTTGCTCGTTGCACCCTGTCCAATCCCAAATTCTTTCTTTTTTTTTTTTTTTAGATCTGTTTATTTGACAGAGAGAGACACAGTGAGAGAGGGAACACAAGCAGGGGGAGTGGGAAAGGGAGAATCAGGCTTCCTGCAGAGCAGGGAGCCTGACGTGGGCTCAATTCCAGGACCCTGGGATCATGACCTGAGCTGAAGGCAGATACTTAATGACTGAGCCACCCAGGTGCCCCCCATCCCAAGTTCTATATCGAAAGTGCTTCAGCTCCCTGACTGGCTCTAGATCTGAGGTATTCATTGATGAAAAAAGAAAAGTAAAGAAAGGATGATACTACAACCTACTCCCTATTCTTCACACTCTGATGTCCCCCTTACCCTTCTCTTTCTTGATTTTCAAAGGACTCATCTTCTGATACACCATAAACCATCTTTATTTATTACATTTATCATTAACATTTATCTCTTCCTATGGAATATAAACTTCAAAAGGTCAAGGATCTTTGTTTACTGACATATTCCTCAGCCTATAAGAGGTCTGACATACAGCAGGTGCTCAAAAATTATTTGTTGAATTGAACCAAAGCTGAAACTGAGACAGGGTTTAACGTTCCCTTCCATGATCTCTGAACCTTCTGATTTTCAAAACTTTTCTTGCTTATGGGTCAGGCCCATTTGTACCAGCTTCTTGGCACTTTCCTTGGGGGAACCCATGCTCCCTCCTGCCAACTGCCATGACACTGATCCGCTCTTTGTATATAGTGCGTCCTAGGCGTGAAGACAGTCTTCCACCTGGGTGCCCACAGCCAAGCTCGGGCAACCCAGCTCAGATGTGAAACCCCAGGCTTGGCAGCTGGCAGCTGGCAGCCAGACCTGCTAAGCTGTCCCCAGCTTTCTTCAGTCATTTACAAACGCTTCTAGGTACACCATTAAACTACTCTGAACTTTTCTGATCATACTCTTTTTCACTTTGCATGACTTGGAAGGGAACGAGCAAGCCTTGGCATTCTGCTCACCATCATCATTAGAGCAAACATTCAGCCATTCCCATGTGTTTGGCCCAGACCTACGTGGAGAAGTAGGCACAAAGGCTGGGCCAGTGGCCATCAGGACTAGAAGTGGACCCCAGATTTGGGCTCTCTGCTGGAGAAAAGGGAGGAGGACTATAGATAATCACTAAGAACACAGACCGGATGGGTGAGGGGAATTGTTCCACACCACTTGGCAAGATGATGGCAAACTGGGACATAGCTCCTCTTCCTTCGCTATCCTGCTTCTTGGCTCTTAAGCATCTTCTCTTACCCTTATCCCAAGAGGCAGGGCCACTGAGGCTGCCCTGCTTGAGTATGACTCAGGCACGGAAGGCCTTTAAGGCCTTCCTTGTCTACCATTCTTCGCATGGTTCTTTACTGGAAGACAACTGACTTCAGTGACACAGGGTCCACCCCCACCCCAGGCCACCATTCTCACTCATTCCATTTTACTCATCTCTATTCTCCTAAGCATCTACTACAGTTCCTTGTGTTTAATAGGTATTCAATAGACACCCACTGAATGAAGAAATCAATAAATGAATAAGTGAATTTCTTTCATCCCTTTATAGATGTGGGACAAAGTTCCTTTCCATGATTATTGTAGTTTAAGCCCCAACCTAGCCAGGCAATGATCCACTGATCATCTTCATTTCTGGGAGCGTATCTCCACAGTGGGTATTTTAGGTCATTTGGTGCTCTTGTGCGAAAGCAGAGAAGGCAAATCTGCCCCAGCCCCTGAGCATAAGGCCTTCTGGAATTGATGCTCCAAGTCCGAACTTCCAGCAGGGTTAAGGTGGGGTCAGTACCAAAGGGGCTGCTGTGAAACAGAAGAGCAGAAGCAGTTCTGCCCCCGTGTCACACAAAATCAGAGCTGGGCAGTGAAAGCTGATTTCCCACTAGCTGTGTTAATGTGCCAGCAAGGATGCAGCTAAGGGGAAGCATTTGAGTTATTAAACTGTTTTTTAGGTTAATTTCTGGGAGACAATATGCCAGAACGGAAATAGCCCAGACTTTGTGCTCCAATCAATGCGGTTCATATCCTTGCTCCACCATTTACCAGCTGTAAGTAAGGAAGTTACTTATTCTCGTTTACTCATTTGTAAAAAGGGGGGGAAGTAAATAGCTTGCAGGAATAATGTGAACATGAAAGGGAAAAAAAATTGTGTGTGTGTGTGTACGTGCATGCATGCACATGCATGCACACGTACATGTGTGTATCTTATTACAGTAGTGAACACTGGACTGCTAAAAGTACTCAATTGTGGGCATAAAATTAATTTAAAATTTTTCATTCATTTACTCATAATTGTTTCTGTTATTTATTTATTTGTTTGTTTGTTTGTTTGTTTGTTTATTTATTTATTTGATAGAATACAAGCAGGCATAGCAGCAGACAGAGGAAGAGGAAGAAGCAGGCTCCCCACTGAGCAGGGACCACTTCTACCTCCACCCCCACCATGCGGGGCTCAATCCCAGGACTTTGGGATCATGACCTGAGCTGAAGGCAGATACTTAACTGACTGAACCACCCGGGTGCCCCCCAATAATTGTTTTTAAATACCTATTATGTGCTAAGTAATGAGCATTCTGTTTAAATTTTATTTTAAAATATCCTATAGTAAGATACATTCACTTTGAAAATGTTTCTAGAAATAGCAGAGGCATTTTACAAAAGTTGCAGGTGAGCTGTAATCATTGATGAGTCACCAAAAGAAGTCTTGGCATGCAAATGTGCTTGAACCAACTCTCAACTTGGAAATTATTAACAAGCAACAGCTCACTCTGTCTGAGTAACTGGAAACCTACTGTCTTCTGATTAGAGTGGATATGCTCTTTAAAATTTTACCTTCTTAGCAAAGGGATACCTGTGTGCTTTCTCTCCTGCATGAAAGGGAAGTGGTAAGAAAGTTAGAGAGTGCCCTAGATCTTTAGGTCAGACACATCTACCTTTTTTACATTCATATGCTTTATGCTTAGAAGTCCACGTGTGTGGATTTCAACACTTTTTAAATAACAGCTGCAAGTGAGTTGAGAGGCACCTCACTTCATGTGAGTATTGGATGAGGCTCAAATATTAATTAAATCTACACAGAAGCTTTATTTCAAGTTATCTTATTTTTGTCTATCATTCTTTATGATGATGTCTTAATGTAGATTATTTAACATCGAATAGTTCTGAATCTGGTTAGAGTTGGTTACAAATGGTGGCCACCAAGTGAAGTCCCTTCTAGATTTGTGTTGGCTAGAGAAATTTAAGAATATTCTGGCTAATGAGTTGTGGGCTGTGGGCCACATGCTGGATGCCCAGACTATTGGTGATCTGGATTGTTTGGAAGGGATACTAAAATTGTCCTATAAATACCTGTGGTAACTTAGGCCAGGTTGACAAGTCATGGACAAAATTGCTGCCTCCTTGATCTTTTATCCCAGCACACAACACCTGCTGATGCCTGTACTCTCTCCTGCTGAGTCTAAACTCAGCTTCAGAATATTTTTCAAGATATCCATCACCAATTCTATTCTTATCTCTTGCTACATTCAAAGCACAACAAATTTAACAGCTTAAAACAACATGCATTTATTATCTCACAGCTTCTGTGGTTCAGGAGTCCCAACATAATTTAGCTGCTTCAAGATCACTCACAAAGCTGCAATCCAGGTATTGGCCAGGGCTGGGTTCTCACTTAGGACTCGACTAGGGAAGGATTTGTTTCCACATTCATATGGTTGTTGGCAGAATCCAGTACTTCATGAGCTACCAGGCTGAGGGCCTCTGTTTCTTGCAGGTTGTGGACAAGAGGTTAATCTCAGTTCATTGCCATATAACCCTTTCACAGGCAGCTCACAATATGGAGCTTACTTCTTCACACTCAACCAGGAAGAGAGTCAGCTAGCAAGACCTTATGGTTTTATATAATAGGGACAGCTTATCAGCCTTGCTCTACTCCACTGGTTAGAAGAAGCAAGTCATAAGTACTGCCCACATTCAAAAGTGTGAACATCAGAAAGTAGGAATCATGAGGATTACCTTAGACTCTGTCCACCACACCAATATTTCAGAGTTGGGAGGAGGCATGGCATACTTTTGCTTTTCTTGGTTTAGGCAGTCAGATTGCCTGTGTTGGGAAGCTTTCAATAGCTGAATCAGACATCTTGAAAGCATTTGAAGGTAATGTCAAGTCATTCCTGGTAGAATTTGACTATATGGATTTTTGTTTTGCTATAAAGGCACATTCTAATCAAATTCTAAGCATTCAAATTAAAAATATATATATTAGGGAAAACTCCTATATTCAACAATACAGCAGCAAGGTTATCCAATAGAGAACACCTAAAAATATAAGATAAAAATTCAAGGAAGCATCATTTATGGGCATAACTGAGCCTGTAAAAAGTAAATAAATAAAGAATAGGAATTCTCAGAAATCCAAATCAATGAGGGTACACAAATCTAAAAGGCAAGAGAACATTAAAGCATCTGTCTGTGGCATATGTTGATTCCCAGTGGTCTGAAATTTAGGTTGTAATGGGCTAAAGATGCAGAGAGAAGGAGAAAACCCTGGTCCCTGAGCATGGTGGAAGGTTGGACATAGCCTAGCCTCTACACCCAGTAAAGCCAGGACATTGAAAAGACCAGGCCACCAGAGGTAAACTGTGAGGAGAATGGGAGGGACCATCTTCCATAGGGAGGTAACAGAAATTGTTACTTGTTTTGATGTTGATTACAAGTGAAAAAGAATATGGGGAAAAGAGTCTACTTTGAGAATTCCTAACCTCCATCAGCATCCCTCATAAAGATTTAAGACAAGAATTTGTGCTAGTACTTTCCAAAACTCTTAAGCTTAAAATTTAGATTAAAATTATCTTGGGGGGCACCTGGGTAGCTCAGTGGGTTAAAACCTCTGCCTTCAGCTCAGGTCATGATCTCAGGGTCCTGGGATCAAACCTCGGATTGGGCTCTCAGCTCAGCAGGGAGCCTGCTTCTCTCTCTCTCTCTCTCTCTCTCTTTTTCTCTCTCTCTCTGTCAAATAAATAAATAAAATCTTTAAAATAATAATAAATAAATAAATAAATAAATAAATAAATAAATAAATAAATAAATAAATCTCTCTTGGGATACAGCTCCTCCAGGCCTTTGGTAGAAAAAAAGGAATTCATTTAAATCTAGGCTTCAAATAATTCCCACAGATAAAGTTCCAATGAGCTTACAATAATCATAAACACACAACAAATCACAAAACACACAAGGAAACAAAATAGTGTGAGCTAGATTCCGCAGAAATTACAAGATATGGAATATAAAATAAATATATCTAAAATGTCTAAAGATGGAAAAGAGGAATTAAAAGTGATGCTAAGGAAGAACAGATTATTATATTTGATTAGACAAAATTAAAAAATATAGCTGCAAAAACACAAAGAACATAGCTGGCATAAGAAACCTGGGTAATTTAAAAAGCAGATTAAATACAGCTGAAGTGAGAATTCATGAAGTGAATTAAAATATGAGACAAACTGCACAAAAATCAGCCCGGTGAGGCTAAAAAATGGAAAACTGAAAGAGAGGTTGAGGAAAAATGGAAGATAGAGTAAGAAAGCCTAAGCAGAATTCCAGAAGGAGACAACAGAGAGAATGAGGAAGAGGCAATATTCAAAGAGGTAATAAATTAGTATTTTCCAAAACTAATAAAGAATACAAAAGTTCAGGAGCATCTGGGTGGCTTAGTTTGTTAAGCATCCAACTCTTGATTTCAGCTCAGGTCATAATCTCAGGGTTGTGAGGTCAAGCCTCATGTTGGGCTCTGTGCTCAGGGGGAGCCTGCTTGAGATTCTCTCTTTCTCCTCTCCCTCTGTCCTTCCCCTCCAACTCTCTCTCTCTAAAAGAAAAAAAAAAAAAATCCTTCATATTCAAGAAGCCCAGTGAATCCCAAGCAGGATAAATTAAAAGATGACAAAAAAAAAAAAAAAAGATTTATTATTGTTAAACTTTAGAACACTAAAGTCAAAGATCTTATAACATGAAATATTTTCATCTGCTAAAGAAAAAAAAAAGATTCCTTGTAAAAGAACACTCATTAGGCAGATCTGAACCCTGAGTTCTCAGTAGCAACAAAGAAGACAGAAGAAGAGGGGCGCCCGGGTGGCTCAGTGGGTTAAAGCTTCTGCCTTCGGCTCAGGTCACGATCTCAGGGTCCTGGGATCGAGCCCAGCATCGGGCTCTCTGCTCAGCAAGGAGCCTGCTCCCCTTCTCCCCCTCTCTCTACCTGCCTCTCTGCCTGCTTGTAATCTCTCTCTCTCTCTCTGTCAAATAAATAAATAAAATATTTTTTAAAAAAAAGAAGACAGAATAAGAAGGAATACTATATTCAAAGGCCTGAAAACAAATAATGATCAATTTCAATTTCTACTCTTAATACAGCAATAATAATGTCTACTTTGCAGAACTTAAAAAAGAACAAATATCCTGGGAAACTACACATAAGCCAGAAGACTATGATAGGAGTTAAAGTTCTCACATGTTCCTAGGAAAGAGAAAAACAGACTAACTTAAAAGACTTTCTTAAGTTAATATGGATATTAAAATTTCTAGAGCAAACACTGAAAAAAACATAAATGGAATATATAACTTAGAAAGAAAATTTTAGTATGGATTATAGACTCAATCTGAACTAAGGCATTAAAGAGAGAACAAAAGGGATACACAAAAAGCTGTAATAATTACAAAGTATAAAAAGCATATTGTCAAAATTAATCCAAATACATCAGTAAATTCAATCAATTTATGTGGACCAACCACCCTGAGTTTAAATGAAAGAGACGACCAGAATGGAGTAAAACCTACCTATGCAAAGACACACAGAACTAAATACAACCATGTTTACAATTTAAAACGGAAAACCGTATAGTAGGTAAGTAGTAACAAGATCTGGAGTAGGTATATTTATAGCAGATAAAATAGATTTTAAGGCAAAAAAATAATTACTAGAGACAAAGAGAATCACTGTTTATGAATAAATGTTCAAGTTGGCACAAAAACAGGAAACTTGTGTGTTCCTTATCAAACAGCCTGAAAATATGTAAACCAAAAACTGATGGACCTACAAAGAGAAATATACAAGTTCACCATGATGGTGAAATATTGTATCTATCTCAATGCTGTATGGACCAAAAACCTTGAAGATTTAAACAGCACCATTAAAAGCTTGATCTAATAGACATCAGCAGATCACGATACTCAATAATCACATTCCTTCCACACATTTTGTCCAAACATACATAAAACCCCATGGCACTGACAGGCAGAAGACTCCCAGGAACTACTGCTTTTCTTCTCTGAGTTTTTACCTGGGTACATGGCCATTCCGAATAAGGCACTACATTTCCCAATATCCTTTGTTTTTAGCTCTGGAAGCTGTTCTTTTTTAAATTTATTTTATTTTTTTATTATGTTCAGTTAGCCAACATATAGTACATCATTAGTTCTTGATGTGGAGTTCAACGATTCATTAGTTGCATATAACACCCAGTAGGTGTGGTCACCTTACTTCGTGTTGGCCAAGAAGATATGAGCAGAAGTGATAGGCACACTGAGGAGAGGTACATGCTCCTTCCCTTCCTGGTCCTCCTTCCTCCCATCTGGAATACACTTGGCATGGCAGTGTACGCAAAGAGATTAAAACAAGAATGTTCACAGCAACACAGTTTGCAAAAGCCTAAAACAGGTTAACACCTCAACTATCCATCAACAGGGAGAGAAGTAAGTAAATTTGGAAGATCCAAAGATGGGAAACTATTCTGGGGTAAAAATGAATGAGCAACAGCTACACTTGTCGACATAGTGTGGAATGAAATTAACAGAACACAGAGGATTATATAGAGTATGCTTCCAGTCATATAAAAGTAAAACACTAAATAATGTATTTTAAAGAGATACATACAAATGTGGTAAAAAAAAAAAAAAAAAAAGCAAGATAATGATAAATCCAAAATTCAGCAGAGTGAATACTTCTTCACAGGACAGAGGATAGATGCAACTGAAGAGGGGTCTATGGAGAGCGTCAGATACACTAGTGACAGTCTATTCTGGGTGATTATACAGGCTAATTTTATTATACATCTTTAAAATGTGTGTGTCTGTGTGTGTGTGTGTATATATATTCCACATATACATTATAAAATCTCCATTTTATATGTAACATATTTCATACTAAAAAGTGAACTTAAAAGAGATGATTAGTAGGAAGACTACCAGATTCTAGGTATTCATATCTTTAAAAGCTTGGAACAATTCTAACTTATCTATAGTTTAATGTTTAACTGATTTAGTAAGGACTTTTGACATAAAATAAGAATGAAGAGAATATTGTTATTAAGCGGTTCTTCAATGAGCCTTGTCACTTGGAGCACGCAAAAAAGAGCAAGTAAGAATTAGCGGGCAGCCTACTCTAATTGCAGGGTAAAGACCGAACAATTCCTGGAGTGCAACATTGGAAGCAGGCAGCCCGTGGATGCAGCAACGATCACCGTCTCCCATTGATCTTTGGCTGGGGAGACTAACAAGTCACAAAAGCTAATGATTTGTGTTCAGCCTCGTCTCTCCCCACACTGACCTGCTTCCGGAGATGTTAACTAGGCCTCCTGTATTCGCTCCCCTGAGATGTTTCCATGTGAAGCTTTCTTTTCCTTTCTAAATCCAATTCCTCAAAAAATATTTTCACTTGGAGAATCACACTTCACCAGGCTCCCTTTGGTCTAGCCTTTCTTTTAAAAATCAAAGTTATTTCTCGAAAAAAACCCAAACTTTTATGTTTCCGTTCCCAACTTCCCAGTACTGTAAAGAACCAGAAATTCCTTCGCCCTAACGATCCAGAAGTAACAATCTGCAAAACTTCCTGTATACGTCACCAATTCCTTACCTACGGACAAAGAAAAACGGTGCTACAATCACGCCTGCTGTCTGCTGAGCCCAGAGCTGAGTCAGGATGGCAGTTCAGACGTCTCCGGCTAGCCACGCCAGGCCTGCCTCCGCGCACTCCACCTCCCCGGCACCATCCAACCAGGTCAACTTCTTCTGGTGGGACCCCCATTCCAGGGGCAGCAGGCAGCAGCCTCTCCCGACTGGCCTGGTGAGTTCCATGCGGGCATCTTGCCCGCAGTGCTGTCATTTCGTTTCTACTAGGTGGCTGATTATTATAGCCACGCATGGAGTTCCCTATCGTTAATGAGAGACATCTAGGACCCTGCAGGTCCTTGAAATACCAAAAATTTCAGGAAGATCTGAG
>JAQQSY010007227.1:0-10580 GCA_028646535.1 Procyon lotor
TATTATGCCTCCATCAGAAAGGACAAATATCCAACTTTTGTATCAACATAGACAGGACTAAAAGAGATTATGTGGAGTGAAATAAGTCAAGCAGAGAGAGCCAATTATCTTATGGTCTCACTTACGTGTGGAGCATAAGGAAAAACATGGAGGACATTGTGAGAAGGAAGGGAAGGGGGAATGGGGGAAAATCAGAGCGGGAGATGAACCATGAGAGACTGTCGACTCTGAGCAACAAACTGAGGGTTTTGGAGGGGGAGTGTGGGGGGTTGGGCGAGCCTGGTGGTGGGTATTGAGGAGGGCACGTATTGCATGGAACACTGGGTGTGGTGCATGAACAACTAATCTTGTAACACTGAAAAAATAAAATAAACATATTTGGGGGAAAGAAAGCATAAGAATGAATTAAATAGAATGGTCAGGAAATACAGAAAACCAACAAACCCAAGGGTTGTGACCTCAAAAATATTAATAAAACTCATAAAAATCCAACAAGATTGATTTTTCTAAATATGGAGGAAAAAATCACTAATATCAGGAATGAAAGAGGCATCATCAGTTTTGTGTTACAGACACTACTAAGACAATAAGGGAATATCATGAGCAAATTTATGCAAATGAATTTAGCAACCTACATGAAATGGAAAATTCCCCTGAAAAACTCAGCTGATTAAAGCTAAGACAAGAAGAAACAGAAAACCTGAAAATCCCTACATTTATTTATTATGGAACATGAACTTATAATTTAAGGCTCACAAAACTCCAGGCCCAGATGGCTTCATTTTTTGATTTCTATCACACACTTAAGAAAGAAATAATACCAAGGCTGAACAAACTTTTTCAGAAAATAGGCATGAACATCTCCCAACTCATTTTGTGAGGCCCAGTGTACAACTGATAGCAAAGCCTGAACAGGGGATTAAAGAAAAAGAAAATCATAGACCCATATCACTCAGGAACTAGATGCAAAATTTTTCAACAAAATATTAGCAAATCAAATCTAACAGTGTATAAAATGATACTAAATAATGACCAAATCAAATTTATTTCAGAAATGCATGTTTGTTGGTTTTTTAAATTAAAGAGTAATTGACATATAATATTACATTAGTTTCAGGCATACAACATAGTGAATTGACAACTGTATACATTACACACAATCAGTAGTTACCATCTGTTACCACACACAGTTATTACAACATCATTGACTGTGTCCCCTGTGCTGCACTTTTCAACCCATGACTTACTTATTTTATAATTAGAAGTTTGTACCTCTCAATCCCCTTCACCTATTTTGCCCATCCACCCACTCACCCCTGCTCTGGCAACCACCAGTTTGTTCTTTGTATTTATGGGTCTGCTTCTGTATCGTTGCTGTTGTTCTTTGTTTGCTTATTTGTTCATTTGTTTTGTTGTTTAGATTTCACAGATAAGTGAAATCATATGGTATTTGTCTTTGACCTATTTCACTTAGGATTATATTCTCTAGCTCTATCCATGTTGTTGCAAATGGCAAGATTCTTTTCATTCTTTTCTATGGCTGAGTAATATTATATATGTATATAATATGTATCATATTATACCATATGTATAATATGTATCACATAATATATATCACATTATATATTATGCATATATAATCACATTATATATATTACATTATATTTATATATATATCACATCTTTTTTATCACATTACATTCACAATCACATTATATATATATATATATATCTCACATCTTTTTTATCCATTCATCTATCAATGGACACTTAGGTTGCTTCCAGATCTTGGGTATTGTAAATAATGCTGCAATAGACATAGGGGTACATATATCTTTTCAAATCAGTGTTTCTGTTTTCTTTGGGTAAATAGCCAGTAGTGTGATTGCAGGATCATAGTTCTATTTTTGGTTTTTTTGAGGAATGTCCATACTGTTTCCCACTGTGACTGCACCCATTTGCATTCCCACCAACAGTGCACAAGGGTTCCCTTTTCTCCACATCCTCAGCAACACTTGTGATTTCTTGTCTTTTTGATACTTCCCATTCTGGAGGTCATAGCCATTGCAATAAAGCAAGGAAAGAATAAAAGACAAAGATTAGAAAGCAAGAAGTAACTTTCTTTATTCTCAGATGCTGTGATTCTTTATATAACAATCTCTAAAGAACTGATGAAAAAACATAAAAACCCTACTAGAAGTGCTAAGTTAATATAGCAAGCTAGTGCAGCCCGTCTGGAAAACAACATGGATTTCCCTCAGGAAGTTAAAAATAGAGCTACCCTATGACCCTTCAATTGCACTACTGGGTATTTACCCCATAGATACAGATGTAGTGAAAAGAAGGGGCATATGCACCCCAATGTTCATAGCAACAATGTCCACAAGAGCCAAACTGTGAGAGGAGCTGAGAGGCCCTTCAACAGATGAATGGATAAAGAAGATGTGGTCCATATGTATAATGGAATATTACTCAGCCATCAGAAACGATGGATACCCACCATTTGCATCAACATGAATGGGACTGGAGGGGATTATGCTGAGTGAAATAAGTCAATCAGAGACAGTCTATTATCATATGGTTTCACTCATATGTGGAATACAAGGAATAACACAGAGGATCATAGAGGAAGGGAGGGAAAACTGGGAAGAAATCAGAATGGGAGACAAACCATGGGAAACTCTGGACTCAGGAAACAAATAGAGGGTTGCAGAAGGGAGGGGGTGGGGGACTGGGGGAACTGGGTGACGGGCATTAGGAGGGTGTGTGATCTGATGAGCACTGGGTGTTATGCAATGAATGAATCGTTGAACACAACATCAGAAATTAATGATATACTATATGTTGGATAATTGAATTTAAATAAAAAAAATACAGCAAGGTTTCAGGAATTGAGGTCCATGAAGTCAGTATACAAAAATAAATTTTATTTCTGGAGGCTAGCAGGAAGCAATTAAAAATGAGATGCAAACAATAATATTACTTAAAAGAACACGAAACATGAACTTCTTAAGAATAAATTAAACAAAATTAAAACAGTGAAAATGCTGTGTTCATAAATTAAGAAAAACTGGAAGAAATGGGGAGCTACAGCATGTTCATGGACTTGGGGACTCAATTTTACTAAGATAGCGATTCTCTCCATATTAATCTCTAGATTCAACACAATCTCAATTGATTCTGAAATTTGTATGGAAATAGACTTCCTCTTCCAGCAAAGATCAAATAAGAGGGATCGAGTTTACTCTTTCATTTGAAATAATGACAACGATAGCAACGACACGAGAAAACATGAACATACGTTTTTCAAGACCTTAGACCTCAGGCAAGGAAGGGCAGTGATCCCTGAAAGATGGGACACAAATGAGGTGATCCTCACGTTGTCCCAGCTTATCACCTTGAGACGATTTGTAGGCTTTGATACAGTTTCGGGGAGCCCAGGCAGAACTGGGCAGACTCCCTGAGTTGAGGAACTTAAGATGAGAACCCAGGGAGACCAAGATGCCTAGTTCACAGGGCAGAGTGTCAGAAAGGAGAGGGCAATATAAAGAACGGCAGATGTAGACAGAGGGTACCCCTGAGTATTCAGCTCAGTGCTGATCAGCATATTCATATGAGGAAACTAGCCAAGGCTGGGGACAGTGCCTGGTGCTTCCATAGACCTGGGAATGTTCTTCTTTCCAACAGCCAAGCTGGGAAATTGTCCTAATCCATGGAACTTTGGTTAAAGTCCTTAGGTCTTACCTGAGTAGCAGCAAATAATTAGCTATAAGGAGGGCTAGGACCAGGGTGAAGCCCCTAGTGAGCCCCCTAAACACAACATTTAAGGAAGTCCTGCACTTGAATAACTCTGAGCACAAGTACCTCCTTAAATTCTGCATGCCAGGCACCTTACTTTCTTCACCTTACTACCAGCCCTGGCCCTCGATTAAACACAGCTCTGATCTCACCTGCCGTCTTAAGACAAAACCCAAAGGATCAAATAGTTTGCAAGCAATTTAATTGCATCGCAGAGCACAGCTGAAGAATATTTATAGAAATCCAGTACCCAACAAGATAAAATTCCCAAGGTCTGGAATCCAATCAAAGATTATCAGGCATGAAAAGAAGCAGAAAAATGAGTCCCATAACGAGAAGAATAATCAGTCAAAACCAACCCAGAACTGTCACAGATGCTAGAATTAACAGCTAAGGGCATCAAAGCAATTATAACTGTATTCCATATATTTAAGAGTTACGTGGAGGGATGCCTGCATGGCTCAGTCGGTTAAGCATCTGACTCTTGATTTCTGTTCAGGTCATGATCTCAGGATCGTGAGCTCGAGCCCCACATTGGGCTCTATGCTGGGCAAGGAGTCTGCTTGGGATTCTCTCTTTCCCTCTCCCTCTGCCCCTCCCCTCTTGAATGAATGAATGAATGAATGAATGAATGAATGAATGTTAAGTAGAGTCGTGGAGAATATGAAAGACTCAAATGGAATACCTAGAGATGATAACTCCCACATCTGTGATGAAAAATATACTGGGTGGGATTAACAGCATGTTAGAAGAGAGTAAACTTTCCGCTATAGCAATAAAGAAACCTCCAAAATGAAAGGCGCGAAGAAAAACTTTAAGTGGAAAATGCTGGACCTTCCAGGAGTCTAAGGTACATGCAATTGGAGCCCCGGTAAGAGAGGAGGCCCCTCGGTCTTGCATCAGAAAACTTGATAAACTTAAAATTCCAGCTCATCCCAAATTAGTCCGCAGATTCAATGCAACCCCGATAAAAACCCCAACCAGTTGTGTTTTTGGTTTCTGTTTGTTTTGTAGAAATGGAAAGGCTGATTCTAAAACTTATATGGAAATAAAGAGGGGCTAAAATAGCCAAAACAACTTTGAAACAGAATAATAAAGGCAAGGGGCCAACTCCGCCTGATTTCAAGAGCTATTAAAAAACTATAGCAGGGTATTGACCACAAGATAGACAAATGGGTTGATGGGACAGAAGAACGAGTTTAGAATTAGACCCACAAATGCATAGAAAATTGATTTTTGACAGAGGTTTAACAGTGGGGAAATGGATGGTCTTTTCAACAAAGGGTGCCAGATCAATTGGACATTCATATCTCATAAATTGAACTTTGATCCATAACTTGCACTGTGTACAAAAATTGACTCAAAGTGGTTCTTAGACCTAAATGCAAAACTTCAACCATAAATCTTCTGGGGAAAGTATAAGAGAAAAATCTTTGTGACCTTGTGTTAGGCAAAGATTTCTTGGATGTGGCATTAAAAGCATGGTCTATAAAAGAACAAATTGATAAATTGTACTTCATCAAAGTAAAAAACTGCTCTTCAAAAGACACTGTTAACAGGATGAAAGGACATGTTCCAGACAAGGAGAAAACATTTTCAAAGCATATATCTGAAAAGGAGCTTGTTATCTGGAATACAGAAGAAATTTCGAAAACTCAATAATAAGAAAACACAGCCTAATTTTTCAGATGGACCAAAGATTTGAATATATACACTTCAGCAAAAAAGACCTATAGATAGCAAATAAGTACTTGAATATAATCAGTAGTAACCTGTAAAAATATTTTTTTAAGATTTTTTTAAAAGATTTTATTTATTTGACAGAGAGGAGAGAGATCACAAGCAGGCAGAGAGGCAGGCAGAGCGGGAGGGGAAGCAGGCTCCCTGCTGATTGAGCGGGGCTCGATCCCAGGACCTTGAGACCATGACCTGAGCCAAAGGCAGAGCCTTTAACCCACTGGGCCACCCAGGCGCCCCATAACCTGAAAGATTAAAACCACTATGAAATACCACTACATACCCACTCAGATGGCTAAAATGTAAAAGACTGATCACACCAAATGTTGACAAAATGTGAAACTCTGCCACGTCAGCAGTGGAACGTGAAATGGTACAACCACTCTGAAATACCATTTGGCACTTCTTAGAAAGTTAGGAAGACCTCTGCCGTATATACTGGCCGCTCCATTCCCAGGTATTTACCCATCTGGAGAGAAACGCTCGTTCATGAATGCTCATCCTGCCTCTGTTGGTAACAACATCTCCAAATGGGCAACAACCCAACTCTCTAGTAAAAGGGGAATGGATACGTAAATCTCAGTGCATTCATACAACAGAATACTGCTGAGTAATAAAAGAACTATTGATACTGTTTACAAGATGCCTACAGATTTTAAAAATCGAGTGAAAGCTATCATAGAGACCAATATCATAGCTATCATTTAGACCAAAAAAAAAAAAAAGGCATATATACAGCATGGTTCCATTTCTGTAAATTCTAGGAAATCCATACTGACTGTAGTGCAGAAAAGAGATCAGTGGTGGCCTGGAGGGAGGATTGGGAGGAATCTAGAGATTACAAAGGGGCAAAAGAAAATTTTGGGGGGTGATCTGTGTGGGCTCATTTTCCTGAGAGTGGTGATGGTTTTGCAGATATATATCTATATATCAGATCCTGTCAAATTGTACACTTAAAATACACCCAGTTAATTATACATACATTATTATATCTCGATAAGCTGTTAAAAAAAATTTACATAGAACTATAAAGGACCTAGAGTAGCCAACACAAGCATGCAAAAGATAAACAGTGTTGTTGGACTCATACCACTTGATTTCAAGAATTGCTACAATGCTACAGTAATTATTTCAGTATGGTATTGGCATGTGGTTAGACAAATAGATCCATGTAACAGCATATAGAGTCTAGAAACAGATTCAGGAGTATATGCCAATTGAAATGTGATAAAAGCTCCAACATAATTCTACGGGGAAAGGAAACTCTTTCCAACAAATGATTCTGGAACAACTTGATATTCATATGGGAAAAAAATGAATCTTGATTCCAATGTCATACCATACAGAAATTATTTTGATGTGGATCATAGATCTAAATTTAAAAGATAAATCATTGGAAAATATCTTTGAGACCTTGGTGTAAGCACAACTTCTTAGGTTCCAAAAATGGTAACCATAAAAGGAAAAATTGATAAACGGGCTTTCATAAAAATTAAAGATATCTGCTCTGCTCATTAAAAGACTCCTTTAGTAAAGTGAAAATGCAAGCAACAGATTGGGAGAAAATATTTACAATACATATATTTGAAAAAGGACTTATATTCAGAATATATACAGAGCTCCTACAAATCAAAACTAAAAAGATAGCCGTATAAAATAGAAGATTCATATAGATACTTAAAAAAAAATATATATATATATATGTATACACACACACACACACACACACACACAAACACACACACACACACACACACACAAATGGCCAATATGTTCATGAAAAAGTATTCAGCATTTTTAATGATCGGAGAAATGCCACTTAATACCACCATGAGCTTAGTCCATTTGATACCCACAGAATGACTAAAATTAAAAACTGACAATATCAAGTGTTGATGAGGATACGGGACAACTGGGAATCTCATAAATTGCTGTGAAGTCTCAAATGATAACAATTATTGTGAAAAATTCTTTGACAATTTCTTATGAAAGTATAGACAGTTGCCAGTGATCAAGCAATTCCATGCGTGGGTACTTCCCAAAGAGATGTGAAAACATGAAGCCATCAAATATTTGTATAGAATTATTTGTAGGAGTTTTATTCCTAGTAGCTGAGAACTGGAAACAGCCCAAAGAGCCATCAACAGGAGAACGGATAAGTGAATTGTGGTTTATTCGTACGATGGGAGAACATTCTGCAGTGAAAAGGAACGTGTGATTGATTGATAACAAGCACCGACAGTGAATATCCAAAGCATTATGTTGGGTGAAGAAATACGAAAAGAATTGAATACATGGCATATAATTCCATTTAATGACGCTTAGTGACAGGCAAAGTAGCTACGGTGGTAAAGTTAGGACAGTAGCCAGAATGGGGTAGGAGGCAGCTGTCGGGGTGACCACAACATTCTGCGTCTTGTTTGGGAATTAGGTACATTTGTCAAGACTCACTGAGCTCTATACTTCCAATGTGCGCGTGCAACTGTTTGTAAATCAGGCCTCCGTGAAAAGAGTGTGATGGGGCAAATACAACAATCCCGAGCGTGTGTTGTTCTAAGGAGATAACGTTGGAATTCCGGAAGTCACAGCCCATGAAACTGTGGGGAAAACTAGATAAATACACAATTAAAACTGTCACGAAAAATGTCCCTCTTAGAACTAATAGATCAGGCAAAGACATCAAGCGAAGGAGGGCTGTACGAACCTAATGACCTTGAGCTCTTAAGAAACTGAAACAGCAAAGACGTTCTGCGAAACAGTTTATGATCAGATAAACATTCTTAGAGAACTCATTCCAGAAACAAGAAAATGAAGGGGGAAAAAAAAAGGGAAATCTGCCCAGCTCATTTTATGAGGCAAAAATAACATTTATTCCAAGTTCAGATATGGCCAATAGAGGAAAAAAGTAGGTCTACCTCACTTATAAAAATAGAGGCACGATTCCAAATAAGCTGCGAGCTAATTAACCCCGCAGTGCATTTTGAAAAGTGACGTAGTTGAGTTTATTCTAGAAGTGCAAGAACAAGTTAGCCCCAGAAATTCTGTCAGTGTTATTTACGACCATATTATTGGGCAAAGGGAACAAAATGGTTCTCAATAGATGCAGCAGATCGTCTCATGAAGTTCAACATCTTCTTGTGAGTTTTAAACATTCTCAGGAAACCGACGAGAAACGGACATTCTTCATGTGATGGAGGTTTCCTACATTGAAAGTGTATGTGAAACATGATTCTCCGTAAGTAAACTTTATTACTTATTTATTTTTAAAGATTTTATTTATTTATTTGACACAGAGAGAGATCCCAAGTAGGCAGAGAGGCAGGCAGAGAGGCGGGGAAGCAGGTTCCCTGCTGAGCAGAGAGCCTGATGTGGGGCTCGATCCCAGGACCCTGAGATCACGACCTGAGCCGAAGGCAGAGGCTTTAACCCACCCAGGTGCCCCTGTAGGTAAACTTCAGATTTATTTCTGTTACTGTTGGGAAGAAACCCGAAGGCTCTTGCTTGTGCCGTGAGAGGACACAGAGGGATCCTCGGGGAAGAGACACAGCTGTCCGTCTGCACAGAGCATCTATCATCTGCTGAAACCCACCAGAGTGAACAGAAAATTGGTTGGAACTAATAATAGAGTTTAGCGAGATTGCTGAACGCAAGATCAACTTACTAAAATTAGTGGCTTTCTACACCAGTATTAACCAATTAGAAATATAATAGAAAAAGAGATACATTCACAAGAGGAACAAAAATACTATGAAGTATCTAGACTTTAAGCCAGAAATAAGTGCAGAAAACCTTTTGTGGAGGGGGAAGCCTTAACGTTTAAGAAATGTAAAGGACACTAAGAAGACATATGGACAAGTCAAGAGAGTTGAGAGCATGTGACAGGCTGCGTCAGTCTGCCAGCCTGTGGCCATAAACCACGATGGGCCGGATGCCGAGGGGGCCCCAAACTGTAGACATATCCCCCGATGCGCTGCGGGCTGGAATCCACACTCTCGGGTTCCGGTGAGGATGCCCCTCGGGCTTCAGACCGCTGCCTCCATGCTGGTCTTCACCCTGTGGGAAGAGAGCTCTCCGGTGTCTCCTCCTGTGAAGAGACTGAATCTGAATCCGGTCCCTTGACCCCATGTTCTTGCTGGCTGTGGGCGGAGGCTGCCCTCAACTCCTCCGGGCCGCCTGCGCTCTTTGCCAGATGGGCCCTCCTTCCTCAGAGGGAATCTCCGGGGTCCTCCCTCACGTGCGGCCCACTCACCCCGGGAACCAGCCTTTCGGGAAGGGCCCAGGCCTCTTCACGGGGCTTATTGAGTCTGGTCAGGCCCCTGTGGGTAATCCCCTTTTTTATTAACTCAGAGACGACTGATTGGTAGCCTGATTTCAGGAGTGATCGCCCACCGTGGGACACCGAGGAGGGGCCCGTGCATAGCGGATACACCGGCATGGGCTCTCGGGGCCCTCTTCAAGCTCCTTCTGCCACACCGTCGCAATACAAACAGAAGACAGAGCTTAAAACGATACCCTTTACAAACAGAAACATAGCCTTTGATGGAGGTGGGATCACACACCAGAGGGGAGAGACTACATTATTTAATTTTCAGTGCAGGAAAAATTGACTTGCGATATAGCAGAAAACATGAGATTGATTTCCTAGCACCTCGGACCACACGCGGTGAATCTAGACAGGCTAAATATAAACATAGGTAATAGATGTGAAATATAAATGTATATGGGCGTGGAGAATAAAACTGTGAAATTAAAACAGAAGGGGGCCGGACTTCTGAAATGAGGTCCTTTACAAAGTACACCTGTCAGATGAGTGGCTGGTGGTTAGAGCTGCCTTAGCGGGGCGCCCGAGGGGTCCCGTCAGTTCAGCAGCTGCCTTCAGCTCGGGTCATGATCCCGGGGTTCTGGAATCCAGCCCACATCAGGCTATGTGGAGAGCCTGCTTCTCCCTCTCCCTCTGCTCACTACGCCCCCTGCTTGTGCTCTCTCTATCTCTCCCTGTCAAATAAGTAAATAAAATCTTAAAAAAAAATTAAAAAAAAAAAGCC